>JAJJWX010004688.1:0-43299 GCA_023529315.1 Papaver bracteatum | reverse complement strand
ATATTAGATGCCTAGGTAACCCATGCATGTTCTGATTGTGTGATAATTTTGGATGTAATATGTTCTTTTTGATTGGGTAAGTTCAACGATTCATTGATTGAGCTCAGTTAATGTTTGTTATGTTTTTTGCTTGGCGATCATATTTGGGTGAAACTTTTCTTATTTTGTTTTGTCTGACTCATTATAATCAGATTAATCACCAATTTTTGTTTTGTCACGGTCATGATTATGGGTTGTTCTTCAAGAAAGAGATGAGTAAGACACGGGAAAACTTGGTGGTAAAGAGGTTGATGCTAAGAATCCAGTTCTGACAATGCTTTCCAGAAATTAAACAAGAAAAAGTAAACCGAAGATCCAATAACAACTAAAGATGGTGCTAAACGCCGTGCACAATTAGGGGCAATAAAAAAGGTAAATGGCAGATTATTTTTTTTCGGATGTGAATTTTAGTTAATTTAGTTGATAGATGTACTTATCCCTGAATAGTGACGTGATAATTGGTGTTTTCATTTACAAAAATTGTGATAGATGTGCTTATATCTGAATAGCGATGTGATAATTGGTGTTTTCATTTTGATAGATGTACTTATCCCTGAATAGTGACGTGATAATTGGTGTTTTCATTTACAAAAATTGTGATAGATGTACTTATCCCTGGATAATCTTTTCTTTCATTTACTAAAATTGTGATAGATGTACTTATCCCTTGTTTATAATGTGCTAAATGGTGTTTTCATTTACTAAAATTGTGATAATTGGTGTTATCATCCAATGCATATATAGTGATAATTAACAAATTGATAAATGTTTTATCTATCCCGGACTCAACAAAGCTTTTTGTAGCAAATTTCGGTCATTTGCGACCTCTTCCGTGACTGTGAAAACAGGGGGAATATGCTAAAGAAGGGACTGTTTTGGGAGAAGACGTATTTCCCTATATATCATAGATGTTTACTTTATAAATTCCAGAGTCACAAGCTCAAGATACCTCCTCCACCAATAGATATCATATATTATTTACCCAAACATGGTCTCAGTATCACTTAGATTGTATTACATCCCATTATAAAGCAATTACTTTGAATTGATTAATTTGAAATGAAAAAACTAATTTTGGCTCTCTATGACATTGCAGCCTAAAAGACTGGACGAGCATTTTGTTCTAACATTTTTAATTCGCTAACCATAGTGTGTTCCCTCTGATCATATAGTCCTGCGCGTTTAGGGACTCTTACGAGAAGTTCATGAAAGCTGGAGCTCAATTAGTGACTCGGAATTAGTGGTGACGATTTGGACTCACATAAGGTAATTATGAGTTCTTCCGGGTTCCGGCTAATGTTCTGGTTTTCTTGGTATATTGTTTGTTTTCCAACTCTCCTACTAGTAGTAGGAACTGTGAGTTTCACACTAAAAGAAATGCATATCCGTTCAAACCCGTTACTAAATTTTTTATTATTGTTGGTACATGCATTTGGGAAGAAATTCAGGATTCCATACACATTACTAACTGACGAGGGTAACAAGGTCACAAAACAATGGGGAGTACCATCTGATCTATTCAGAACATTACAGGGAAGACAGACATACATTCCTTTATAACAATCAGTGCCAACCTGAGAAGCACATTGATGAGACATTGAAGATACTACAAAACCTATGAGTATTATAAATGTCATTTTCCAATTTCAGGTCTTTTTCTTATGTATATCTTGCTAAAATACTCAACATGTACGTAGTATGGTTTTAGACGGTCTGTCCGTTTTTGGTACATGAGTTCAATTTTCTCCAAATGAAATGTATGTTGTATAAATTTAAGCTCAGAAGCATCCATGTAATCCCCATTCGATACAGAAATAAAAAATATTTATCCGCAGATAGTTGTACAAGGTCTAGCAATGGCTAACCATTCTCTGTTTGGTACATAACACATTGTTTTGTGAAGGGTCAACAATAACCCACGCCCCATTCCCTCTTATGAAAAATGGCCAATAATGTGAAGGTTGTACAACGTGAAAGTTGCATCTTTCACCTAATGTGATACTTCAATTTTTCACATGAGAACAATGTGTCAGTTTGATCTTTCACCTTATAGATGGTGAAAAGTTTATAGTTCACAATTCAGCATTCTAAAATTCCTTCTTTTTGTTTCAGAATGTAAAACGTTATAATGATAAATCCAAAATCTCATAAATATGTGTTCGCGATGGAGATCTATCAAGCAATCAAACACGTCCACAATGATGTCTTTTACTGTGTTAATTGAATTGATGGAGAATAAAGCAAAAATGGAAAATAACTGATCGGAAATAAATACTTGAGAAGAGTGATTTGTGGTCTAACAATTAGTTGCGTGAACAGACTGGTGACCGACCGGAAGAATAGGAGAATAAGTTACAAATTAGCACCGATTATATTGGTAAACGGTTTTGGAATAAATTTAAATAAAGGTTAATTTAGTCTTGTTAAAAATGTAAAAGTTTGCATTCAATCTAAAACTACTAATCTCAGCCGTAGATTCTGTATTTTGGGCTACAAATATATACTATCTTAATTATGGGTTTTTAAAAGAGAGAGAAACCAAACCTGGGTTTCTCAGAAATTTCCACTTATTTTCATTATGAAAGCTTTGTTAATGATTTCCAATCTTCTAATAACAAGACCTCCTTCATTATAAGGTGTGCAAACTTTTTTCCATGAAAATGTTTTATACTTTCTCACTTCACTGTCACCAGACAATAAGAAATTTATGATCAACTTTTCACAAATTTTGTTAACAGAAACATGACATTTATAAACTGTCATATTATATAATGGAATGTTACATAAAAAGTATTTGACAAGCACCAATCTATCAGCAAAAGATAACAGTTTGCCCTTCCATTTAGCTAATCTATGTTGAATCATTTCTTCCACAGGCCAGACCATTGCTGAAGTTACTTTTCCTGGATCTAAAATTACTCATAAATACTTATCAGGAAATTTAGATAGTTCCATATTAACCATTTCACAAATTTGTTGTTTCCTTACTGAAGTAACTCCATCTATAAAGCCCTTACTTTTCTCCTTATTTATTAACTTACCTGATCTGGATTGGTATTCAACAAGCAAAGTGCATAAGTTGTTTAAATTTTTCTTAGGTCCATTGCGAAAAATAAACACATCATCTGCAAAGAAGAGGTGAGTTGGATGAATACCATTCTTAACCACCATTAGAAGTATTTTACCTTGTTCTACTAGATGAGAGATATTCCTGCTGAGTACATCTTCCATTAGCACAAAAAGTATTGGTGATAATGGATCACCCTGCTTTAAACCTCTGCCAACTGAAAAGAATCCACAAGGGCCACCATTGACCATAACAGACATTTTTGTTGATTCAAATAATGTTAGCAGCCAATCACACCATGAAGAAGAAAAATCCATATTTCTGCAAGACTTGAAAAATAAATTTCCAACTTACATAATCATAAGCTTGAGATATATCTAGTTTGAAAACAACATTACCTCCTCTTCTTTTCCTTTTCATCTCATTCACCATCTATGAAGCAAGCAAAATTTGTTCATGAATACTCTTGCCTTTAATATAAGCTGCTTGTTGAGGAGATATCAATTTCACCATTAGTTTATTCATCCTTGAAGTGATGATTTTAGTGAAAATTTTAAACAACACATTGCTCAATCCAATTGGCCTGAACTGAGTTGCTTTCTTTTCTCCTTGACATTTTGGAAGAAGAACTAAAAAATTGGAATTAAGTCCCGTTGGAATAAATTTTCTCCCCAACAGAATTGAATTGGTGCTACTAGATCAATGCAAATAATTTTCCAACAAATTCTGTAGAAAATACCAGAAAAGCTATCAGGACCATGAGCACTCTCTGGATCCATTTCAAAAATAATGCTTTTAATTTCTTCATGACTTGGTAATGCATCCAACATTGCTTGATCTGAAGTTGTAAATGAAGAAGGAATAACATCCAGAAATTTTTCTGCAATATTAACTTCTTGAAACTAAAACTTTGTTGAAAATGATGAACTAATGAATCAGCAATAAGGGCTTGATCAGTAATAATATTTTCTTGGTCATATTCTCATCTTCTATTTCACCTATTAGGTTTGTTGCATCTTCTATTTCACTTATTAGGTTTGTTGCCTTATCTTCATTTTGGTGTGAAAATAATGAGTGTTAGATTCACCTTCTTGTATCCATTTTTCTCTTGATTTTTGCCTTAGTAGAGTATTAGCCTGCACCTCTCTACTAGCATGTTCATTTTGAGCTGTCACTAGATTATGTAAAGCATCTTCATCAAAGGGATTATCATCTGAATATTTCATTTCCACCTTAACTTTTTCTTCTGCTTCTTTTATTTTAACCTGGACATTGCCAAAAACACTCCAGTTCCAGTCATTTAAGACTTTTTTTTTTAAAAAACTTTTAACTTCAGCATAAATATATAAGCAGGATCACCAGAAATATGATTAGACCAACATTCCTTGACTACTGATAAGAACTCTGGATGATAAATCCAATTTTTTTGGAATCTTCTAGGAATATTATGTGTCTTAGGAATATTAGAACAACCTCCCAATAATGGTGCATGATATGATATTATTCTTAAACCAACTTTATAGCCCCAATCTCCATATTTTTGCAACCATTGTTGATTAAAGACTGCTCTATCTAGAGTGCATAGAATTCTATTCTTTCCTTGTTGACAATTAGACCAAGAAAACTACAAGCCGGTCTTATGATCTTGAATAAGTTCATAATTGTCTAAACAAGTTGAGAAATCTAACATTGAAGATGTATTAGGAAGTTTACCACCCATTTTTTCATCTTGTGATATGACAGCATTAAAATCACCCAATGCAATCCAAGGTTTTTTTAAATCACTGATTAATTCCATTTCAGACCATAAAAATCTTCTTTGAACTTTCTTGACATGAGCATGAATTCCAGATACAAGAACATCTCCTATACTAACTGTGATCATTTGACTAGAAACAGAAATTACTTGAGGAGTTGAAATGTTTTTATTCCAAAATAACCATATGTTACCTTTATTATTTGCAGAGGAGTTGTTAATCACCATGCTCTGCATCCCAGCTAAGTTTATTTTCTCACAAAAGGAAGCACTGCATTTTACTTTTGGTTCTGCAATCCAAACTAAAAAAGGACTAAATTGATTCACCAAAGACCTTAGTTTATCCTGAGACCTAGGTCTTCTCAGGTCCATGATATTCCAATATATTATCTTCATTTAACAGGAGGAGGAGGATTTTTGGTTCCTCCTTTTCCTTGATATTTCCTGAAATTATACTTATTATTAGCTGGGAATTGTTTAGTTACCTTTACTGGATCAGTTGGACTTGTAGCAGTTGATGAGGATGCGGTATTAGAAACCATTTCCTTTTCAACTATTTTAGACCAAGAGGTCACTTTAACAACTTCATTAGATACTTGACCAGTTTTTCCATCTACATACTTGATAGTAGTATTTTCTAAACTATCAACTTTCTTTGGTGTTAAAACTTTTGGAACTTCTTTAATGACAGCTTCTTCTTCTATTTCACCTACTTCACATTCAAGAGGACTGAATTTTCCTTTGTGTAAAATCTTATTTCCTGTAGTTAACTTAATAACTTGTGCTTCCTGAATTTTATTTACTACAGAATCTTCACCTGCACTTTCTGATCCATTACAAATATCAAATGGAATTTTTTGACGCTTTATAGGTGTGATAAATTTCCTTTGACCATTATCACCATATGTGTTATGTGCTTTAGTTCTATTCTGCTCAACTCTACATTCTGTAGTTAAGTGTCCAATAATTTTACAATTATGACAAAATTTAGGATACACAGGAATGAAGATATCCTGAAAGAAACCTCCAAACTTTGTACCAATCCAAATTTTATTAGGAATATACTGAGAAGAATATATGTCAACCATAACATTAGCATAATAACCAACCTCACAATTTGCAGTTGCAGTATCAATATTAATAGGATTTCCAATTTCTTTACATATTTTGAAGAGTATTTCCTCCTTACAGAATTCTAACCCTAAACCAGGTAATCGAACCCAAACTTGAGCTTTAGATGTACGTTGTGATGATGGTCTGAAATTTGAAACCCAATTCCTAACTTGTAAGACTTGATCATTAACTTCCCACAAGCCAGCCTTGATAGTCATTCGATCCATTTCATTATCAAGTTTAATGGTAAAAAAAAACCCTTCCTAGAGGAATGAGTTTACATTCTCCTACTAATTTTCATTGTTGACGTAAAATAATAGCAGCATCCACAAATTTAATCTTTTGTAAATATAGTCTACCAATGATAGAAAATTTCCAAGGATTTAAACCCTCCTCAAAAAGATCATCAGGTAAATCTATTGAAGGAATTTTTGATTCAACATTGTTTTGATTTAAACCTAGTTTTTTTGAATGAGAATCATCAGAACAAGTGGTTTACGGACCAGAATCCATGTAAACCACCTGAATTAATGAAAGTTAATCATGAAAGTATGTCGAAAACTAGAATTAAAGACGTTGAATTCACCTGCATTGATGAAGGTGAACACATAAATTGAGATTCGATGAAGAATTTTTTCGCCGAATTATCATGGATCCTCAGACAGTCTCTCTCCTCAACTCAGTCTGAGATTTCATAGATTCCCATATCCGGGAGTTAATCAAACATTATTAAAAAGTAATGAATATAGAAATGTGGGGATAACAAAGTAATTTCAACAATTTAACTATCTGGCCTTTGATTCTAATATTTACATATGGGTCATACGACATTTGCATCAATCTTAAGGTTTTGTGTTAATGGTCATGCAGCTAACAACTCTTTAATGCAGATGCACGGGTACATTTGGCAAGCTTTGCAAAAACTAATGATATACTCCTTATTTGGGTATGCCAAAAAAATAAGCTTGTTTTCATATGTAGAAAGTCAAATGTTATGATATTACTAGTATACCCATAGATGTACCACTTTTCTCTTTTGATATTAAAGGGGGCCACTTCTCTCCCTCTCTATGGAGCAACTTATAAAAGATAAATCTGCCACATGAGCCATCTTTCTATGATCATGTTGACAAAATTGTGGCGATCACAAATAAATTGGGGAAAAAACGGAGCCGTGAAATGCTAGCATCTCAGTTTTGCTAAGTGACTTGTGTTTATAAAGAGTGAGATCAGTTAAGGAGGGTGTTGTATTGTTGTGATCCGGGATTTAATTACCTACTTAAATTATTGAAGCAAATCTTGTAGTTGTAGTGATAATACCTTCTTTTTTTTTTTTTTTTTTTTTTTTAAGCATACCTTCTTCTTTTTTTTGGAGAAAGTAGTAATAATACAAACTGATTAAATTCCATGGTTTTTAATTAACGTTATCACCTTTTTTTACACTGCAAGATGGTGTTTGCTTTATGGTCACAAGTAGTGGGCACGTGCGATGCACGTCGGCGACATTACTTTCTTTTTTTAACTTTTCCTTCAATTTCTTAAAAATCGGTACTTTCATTTTATTTTCCAATTTGGCTTATTATTAGGTAAAAATGAAAAAGTGAAAATATCACTTTTAATGAAACGGAAGTAATCTTTCATATTCGAAACTAAAATCTATAGATTCTTTTAAGTAATTTTATAGCGTATCTAATGAAGTATTTGAGTATTATATAGGCAACATATAAAAATTACATAGGCTCTTTCAATTTACCTTTAAATTATATGTTTTTTTCAATTACATTAAAAAGTAAAAATTTGATATTGTTGTTTATACTCGTTGCGTAGGTAATTAAAAAATAAAATAAAATTCACAAAAATCCGACGTTCCATTTGGAAGATACCAAGTTTTTAAATATTTGTCTTCTTTTTTATAAAAATGGCATTCCTATAAATAAACAGTTTCACGTATTATTACTTTTAGGTCCCTCTCTGTTAATCATTTATGTCCTTGTTCTTTAGATATAACTAAAAGGTCCCTATTTTGTTAAGCATTTTGGTCCTATTCCGTTTGGTGAACCAAAAAATGGGTAAGGATTATCATTTTGGCTTGCTTGCATTAAAGAGGGGGGAGATACTTTCTCAATAGCTTTGGGATTAACTGGGTCTTAGCCAAAAATGTTAGATCAAACTTATGGGAATGGGGTGATAAGAGTAGAAATAAAGCGAAAAAAAGGAAAAGAAAAATCTGGAGTATTTTACCTTTCGCCATCTGGTGGTGCATATGGAATAAAAGAAATGCGAGAGTCTATAAAAACAGCAACAAGGATTTGAACCAATTGATATCGGATATCAAATGTTTGTTGTTTAATTGGGGCAGGAAAACAGATTTATTCTCGGGCTTTGATTTGTCTACGTTGCTATGTAATTGGAATGTGGTGTTGCATTAATCCTTGTAACTTTGTTTATTGTGTGTCACTATTTTGGTGATACAAAGTTTCTCTTTTATAAAATTTGCCGTTTTGTCAAAAAAAAAAATGGAAGTGAAACTTTTGCTCCAGATGTAGTCTAGCTTTATTGGTGGTAATTTTCTTTAGTTTATTGACCTAACTCATCATGTTTCTTCATTAATTTATGTTGTTAATATGTTCATTTTTGCGAACTGTGTGATTATAGTTAAACTCATACGACAACATTTGGAATTTTTGTAGTAAGAATTCTTAAAACTATAGTAACACACAGTTTTCACGAGGTATTGATTTTACTTGATACACACAGATCAATAGCTGCGCAAGAACAACGGATCGACTTCCGAAGAAACATGTAGAACTGGGACTTAGAAATATTAAAGGCTTCTCTTAAATATAGCCCACGGTTTTATTAGCGATAGCCCATTTGATTTTGGTCAGTACGGTTTGACTATATTTTTAAGTTTGACCTTTTCTATTATTATTCGTAGCCCATAAACCAAGTAAGTGAATCACTGAGTAGGTAAGATGCTGAGTTGGTAAACCGTGACTCAATAACCCACTAAAAAGAATATCGATCACCAGAGTCACCGAAAACTAAAAATTCTGGCAAGTATGTTCTTGATGGTTTGATCGACCTAAAATTTCTAGTGAGGTGTGCAAGCTCTCTTGTTGGCCTCCAAGTAGCATCAATGACAAGAATTGTAGCATCCGCTTCAGTAGCACCAGACCATCCAATTCCGAACACAAGAAGATAGTACTTCTTCAGGCAATCTCATCCAATGCCAATATTTGTCCAACGCCGACATTTAATGGAAGATGCTCTCTTGTTTTTTTTACCTTAATACGATGTCAAACTCTTGTTTTCCCAAATTAACGTGCTATGTATCAAGGCCCATTTTTCCGAAGTTCAATAAATTCATGGAAGATGTCACAACATAGCCAGATGATGATGAAAACTTGTTTCTAATTAGTCCTTGTTAAATCAGTACACTGAGTACTCGCAGTCTTTTAAAATGATGAAATCTCAACGGTGGAAACCAAGCATATTCACTATGTTAACTGTCTAGTTCTAGGAAAACGTACTTCTTCATTTTTATCTATTTAATTTGTCACATCATGTACCGATAAAATCTGGGAAATGATTCAGTTGTCTGATTTATTAAGAATTTGAAAAAAATAATAATTAGGGTTCATGGCTAAAGGAAGAAGAAGACGGAAAATATTTAGGTTATCTTTTCTTTTTAAATCAATTAAAATAGGTGAATCACTCATTGGTATGTTTGGTTGGATTGGTTATATCTCAGTGTCACTCACCTTACTAGCTATGAATAGCTACTAACTCATTAAACATATTTTGGGTTATGATTTGGGCTATGGTTAATAAATTGAAAAAACAAAATATGGGTTATTAATAATATGCGTTATGGTTAATAAAAATGTGGGCTATGTTTAAGAGAAGCCATATTAAAGACACCAAAATCCACAAAGGGAGTTTATTTTTTATTCACGATCACTCTGGACGTCGAGAAATCGTTACGCTAAAACGAGAATGAAAGCAAGTTTTTAAATTTTGTTTTCTGTTCGCGGTTAACTCTGAGTGTCGAAAAATATAGACTTCACGCATACCAGAGAGAACGAGAATATAAAAAAATCTGGAAAGGTTCTTTCGTTTTATTTTTCTCTTTGATTAATTTGACGACAGAAATCTCAATTTTTTATATGCAATCTTCACTACACTAATTCTCGAGTGAAAAACAAATACCTCTATAGTCTATATTGCAGTCATGGTATAGATTTTTTTTTCTTTATATTCCTCATTCATATTTCTTCGCAACTATATATTGTCTTTCGACTCCATGGGTGTAATTGATTATTTACAATGTAACTGGTTGAGATTCATTGAAGGGCTTGAACGAAAAAAACTAGGGGTTATCCTTCATGATTTAACTAGAGAGAAGAATACTCAAGGAATTGATGAATGGGAAAATTGCCTGATTGGTATGATAATTATGGAAGAAGGATCAATGGGTTTTAAAGCTGTCCAACATCATATCAAGTTTGCCTACAATTTCCTTCCAGAAGGTGAAGTGAAGGTAGTAGAGAGTGATAAAAACATAATGGTTTTTAAGTTCAAGGATGAAGATACAAAAAACAAGATCTACATCACTAGACCTTGGAGTATTAATAAGAATCTGGTAATCCTGCACCATTATCATTCTGAAGTTATCTACAAAAATCTGGATTGGGATCACCAGTTCTTTTGGATCCAATTAAAGAAGCTTCATATTTATCCATTTTGATGATGTATTATGCTAAGTTTGAAGTCAGAACCCTCCTGGAGCTTCTTGGTTCATAGTTCAAATGTCGTTATACCACATTTGAAGTTCGAATCATATTTATCAATTTCGATGATGTATCATGCTTAGTTTGAAGTCTGAAAGAATCTTTGGGGAATATTCTGAAAGAATCTTACCTGTAAATGGATGGATTCATCGTTTTTACTAAGTTTGCGGCTTATAGAAGTCCACTACCGGCCAATTTTATATCTCGGAGCCAGGGTATGCATTCAATGTGCCAGAATAGGTTTTTGTTAAGGTTTCAGAGAGAATTTATATGGAATCCTACCAATTCTGATATATTTCCTCTCAAGTTCATCCGAAAGAGAAACTCAGATCTAACTCTTGTAATCTTTGAACCTGTGATGTTCAATTCTGATATATTTTGTCTTCAGTTCATCCGAAGGAGAAACTCAGGTCTAACTCTAGTAATCTTTGAAACTGTTATATTCAATTCTGATATATTTCCTCTCCAGTTCATCCGAAAGAGAAAATCAGGTCTAACTCTAGTAATCTTGGAACCTGTGATGTTCAATTCTGATATATTTCGATGATGTATCATGCTTAGTTTGAAGTTTGAACACTTCCTGAACTTCTTGGTTCATAAGAATCTTTGGGGAATATTCTGAAGGAATCTTACCTGTAAATGGATGGATTCATCGTTCTTACCAAGTTTGCGGCTTATAATAGTCCCCTCACGACCAGGTTTCGATCTTAGATCCAGGGTATGCATACAATATGCCAGAATATGGTTTGTTTAAGGTTTCAGAGAAAATTAAAATGGAATCTTACTTGTAAATTGATGGATCCATCGTTCTTACCAAGTTTTTGACTTATAGTAGTCTACTCAAGGCCAAGTTTCGATCTCGGATCCAGTGTATGCATACAATATGCAAGAATATGGTTTGTTTAAGGTTTCGGTGAATATTCCAAATGAATCTTACCTATAAATGGTTGGATTCATCATTCTTACCAAGTTTCCGACTTATAGTAGTCCACTCCCAGTGAGGTTTCGATTTTGAAGACAATGTATGCATACAATATGCCAGAATAGGGTTTGTTTAAGGTTTCGGGTAATATTCAAATGGAATATTACTTGTAAATGGATGGATTCATCGTTCTTACCAAGTTTCCAACTTATAACAGTCCACTCAAGGCCAGGTTTCGATCTCGGAGCCAGTGTATGCATACAATATGCCAGAATATGGTTTGTTTAAGGTTTCGGGGAAAATTCCAAAGGAATCTTACCTATAAATGGTTGGATTCATCATTCTTACCAAGTTCCCGACTTATAGTAGTCCACTCCCAGCGAGGTTTCGATTTCGGAGCCAATGTATGCATACAATATGCCAGAATAGGGTTTGTTTAAGGTTGAGGAGAATATTAAAATGGAATATTACTGGTAAATGGATGGATCCATCGTTCTTACCAAGTTTTTGACTTATAGTAGTCCACTCAAGGCCAGGTTTCGATATCGGAGCCAGGTTATGCATACAATATGCCAGAATAGGGTTTGTTTAAGGTTTCGGGGAATATTCTAATGTAATCGATCTTACCTATAAATGGATGGATTCATCGTTCTTACCAAGTTTTCAACTTATAATCGTCCACTCACGACTAGGTTTCGATCTCAGAACCAGAGGTTCATATTTATCGATTTCGATGATGTATCCTGCTAAATTTGAAGTCATAACCCTCTCAGAGCATCTTGGTTCATAGTTTGTATGCCATTGTACCACATTTAAAGTTCGAACCGACACCACGCTTCACATTTATCGATTTCGATGATGTATCCCGCTAAATTTAAAGTCATAACCAACCCGGAGCCTATTCATGGCTTGTAGGACTAGTCAAAATTACTTCGTGACCTATGTGAATAGTCGAAATTCAAACCGGAAACACAAAGAGAAAGCACAAAGAAACATACCAATTATCGAATTCATTTTTCATTTTCCCGATTCATTCTTATACATTTTTTGGATTTTTTTATATCAAAATGTCAATATCAATGTCCTAAATTTATTAGTAGTTTTTTTGGATTTTTTTTCATGTCGAAGGTTGATAATTAGACCGAATACATGAGCTCGGATTAACACAAATAGAAACACATACATGTCAATCCGTATGAACATCTCGAATGCATTATCATCCGTCGAGATCTTTTCTTAATCCGTATGAATCTATGAAACGAAACGTGGTCCGTCAGATTTTTTTTTTCAGCATTTTTTTTACTCGCTCATTCTACCAAACCCTCCCTCTCTCACCACACAAACCTAATCTATTTTTTCTCTTTCTTCATCTATTCCTCTGCTCTTGGGTCCTGAATCTCTTATTCATCATCATCTTCATCTATTTTTTCTCTTTCTTCACCACAAGAACACCTTAATACCTCTTATTCATCATCTTCTCTCAATATCTATCTTTAACTCCCCCTTTCTCTCATCCGCAACAATCAATAGCAGCATCTCAGCAATTCCAGATCTCAAACTCTAATCGACCCACAGTTATAATTAAACATAAAAAATCATCAATCGAGAAGATGCCTAAAGGTTCAAAGCAGAGAAGAGCTGAGAGGACGAAGAAGGAAACTGGAATCCAAACTCCTGCTAATGTTTTTTTTTTTCATCTTCAAACTTTAAATCAATGTTTCTACTTTTTTGATTTAAAATTTGAAATTTGTTTCGATTATGATTTTGATTTTTTACTGTTGTTTCTTTTGATAGGAATTGAGGATCCGAAATCGAATTATGAAACGGCAGATGTACGAAGTTTGTTTTGCCTAAAGGTTCAAAGAAGAGAAGAGCTGAGAGGAGGAAGATGGAAACTGGAATCCAAATTCCTGCTAATGGTATTTTTTTTTCATCTTCAAACTTTAAATCTATGTTTCTACTTTATTAATTTAAAATTTGTTTTGATTATGATTTTGATTTTTTACTGTTGTTTCTTTTGATAGGAATTGAGGATCCGAAATCGAACGATGAAACGATAGATGTACGAAGTTTGTTTTGCCGAGAAGAGTAGGTCAACAGAAATGAAGCTTTTGTTGTTGAATTAATGGATAAGTGGGAGAGTGAAGGTGGTGATTGAAGTTAAAAAGATGGGTTCACTGGATTTTAGGGGTTTGAGAAAATTGAACTAATTGAACAGCTGGGCATTCCCTGAACAAGGATTTTTTTTTCTCCAGCTGAACAAAGTAGCTTCCAAAAATGGTTTGTTGACAAAAGATTTCAGTTCCTCCACCAGGAAGAATCATAAAGCATTTATTTTAGTTTTGGTTTTCAACAAAGCATTTATAATCCTATTCCTACCTGCTACACAATGGATTTCTCTTCTGTTTGATCATCTTCACTCTTCTATGAAATTTGGTTTTGATTAAAAGCACTCTTTGATCATCTTCCAACCCCCTATCTCTCTTTAGAAACAAATATATGTCTTTGCTATCGATGGGTAGACTCACTGATTATGAATCTTGCCATGAAAAAACTTTAAACACCACTTCTTATTGTTATATGAAAATCACATCATCCTATTACAAGACACCAACTTCACTTTCCTCTGGCAAGAAATCATACACCATTAGCAAGATTGTGAATATTTTCTTATCAATCTAAGGCAGGTTTGGTACCAGCTAATACCCCGACGTGTTCAATATTTTCATCAATATCGCATTCAATCATGCACAATATTAGGTTCATAACATCCACCACTCTAAAACCAGAGTTTATAATTCTTCTTTCAAATGAATCCCATCTTCAAGCATCTATGATTTGTGTTAAACAACATGGAATTCTGATGAAAAATTCGAAGTGGTGGCCTAATGACACTTGTCATTCTTTTTTGCATTTATATGAGCTGTTTCAAAAGGAGCTGGAACTACAAGCTGAAGGATGCGAAAGTTGGAGATTCATTCATTCTTGCCAGCAAATCATTTTCTACAACAAATTCGGCAGTTATTCCCTCATTTACATGTATAGATTTGGCTCATGATCAATCATAAGTGTTCAAAAAAATGATGCGTCATTGAGAGATGATCTCCATGAGGGAATGTTGGAGTTTGGAGTGAGCTTGAAGAAATGGTTTGAAACATATATTAGATTTTGGTAATTATAATGACTTGTGTGATGTGATTTCACAACATTTTTTGATAAAATATATTGTCCATTTAGCATATGGCATGAAAAAATAAACATACATTATGCTCACCATGGTCATAAAATAAGTTGGGTAACTCGTTACAATGGTTATGTATAATAAATTGGGTATGATTTCTGATGGTCGTACAAAATATGTTGGGTTATATGACCTGTGGGTGTACAAACTAAAATGGGTACGTGAGACAGACAGTGGTAATATGGGAGAGTTAAGTAAAACCATTCCAACCAGGTTATAAGGAACACATAGGCACTGTATTTGGTGTTTTTTTTAGCATAGAGATCTGTAAGGTTTTCTTCTAGCACACAAGGGCCACGCACATGAAAGCAAGACTTAAAAACAATGTTTCCCACATGAAAGCATTGGAGAAATGGCAAAGTAGCAAAGAGTAACATCAAGAAGAAATTCATAGTACTGATAAACAAACTTGAAATGACAACAATACACATTTGTATCTCCTTTGCTGGTGAACGCCCGATAAATTAATGGAATTAATGAAAGTAGAAATGTCCGATAAGATATCTAAGATGCCTACTTTTTGAGATACAGAGACAATGTATCTGACCAACTTGCAAGTGTGGCCTTCAATTCTTAACAAATTTGATTTTCTGTTTCGGATTCTCTCCCACCTACAAAATCATGTGTATTATTACTGAATTTTGTTCCCTTGGTGAGAAATTTAAACGCTTGGATATATCATCTTGTTAGACTACACAGTAGTGATAATGCAAATACACCGCAAAATATAATCTGTCCATTAAATCATTTTCATTTTCACTTTCTAGCCTCATGCTTTGCATCATCTCAAGACTGTTTACACGGCTCCATAAAAAAAATACTCTAATCGGTCCTCTTCCAGCCATGTTGTAGGCATATGTATTAACATCGGGATGAACATATCGAAATTCAACTTCTGAACTCCAATCACAATGTTCTCCCAAATAAATTCTGCTATCCAAGTAACCTTTAATCTTAAGAGTATGCTAGAATGCAACACTCATGATATCAAGCATAAAAATGCCCAGAGGAAATTTAACATTCAACTTGAAGAAAAGAAAAAAAACTCCTAATGTCCACCAACATAATTTCTCTATTGTTGCATCGTCAATTATTAATTGACAACTAAAATTAAAAAATTGACAGTTCTTTCAATACAACTAAAATTCACCGCTTCTTAACTAATAAGCCAAATCTGCATCACAATTAGGCCTACTAATACTCTGGGCATGAAAATCAACCAAAAACCCAAAAGATGAATCAATGATTCTGATATTAATCAACATTACCCCACCAAAAATAAAACAAAGATATTAACTCAGTACCTAATCAACTTCAAAAAAAGGGTTTTTACGGAAACAAAATACTAATAGATTATACATTATGAGCATTGAATAATTCATCAACCAATCAAGTATTCATAAAGCCCTAAATGGAAGCAAATTCAGGTATCTCATATTAATCAACAAAACCGCAAACGAACAAATCAAGTAAGAAACAAGTCATAGGGTTTAGAGAAACTTACTTTGATTTTGTTTTTGTACAAATTCTTACTCAGAGAGAAGACATTAGAAAAAGCACAGGAATTTTTTATCCCTACACTTGCATTCATTTCATAGAGTTACGGATTCCACTTTCACATTGTGTGAATCTGAATACACACTACTAAGTCTTATATTCCTAGTTGTAATATGGGAGAACTAATTTAGTTTAAATTTATGCAGATACATTTTGTAGCGAGTTAAGTTTTGATGCGTCGTTTTGGATGTAAATGACTCTGCCACTATGTCTCACTCACATTTTTGGGTTTGAAGCTGTGCAGAGTACCACAAAATAACACCTAAAAATGGTTCAGGATTCAGCAAGATTAGTCACATAGGCACGTCCACAAAGAATAAAACTTATAATTATAGAGGCAGCAGTGTAATGAGAAATCAATGTAAGTATATATAACAATTTTCCATCAGCAAGTAAATTAGCGACAACCACCTCCTTATTCAATCTAGCATGCAGTGTTTCCCTAAGCCATATTTTTGTTTGAGTCTGCGTCATGGTGAAACCAAAA
Organism: Papaver bracteatum; assembly: GCA_023529315.1. Classification (NCBI taxonomy): domain Eukaryota; kingdom Viridiplantae; phylum Streptophyta; class Magnoliopsida; order Ranunculales; family Papaveraceae; genus Papaver; species Papaver bracteatum. The sequence continues at coordinate 26,324 of JAJJWX010004688.1, read as the reverse complement.
TATGTACGATAATCAAAATTGGTTTTTTTTAATAAAATTCTTTCTTATTAACATCCACATCTGAAGGGAACTATTGAGATGGAGATGAACAAGTTTATTACGCAAAGAAAACTAACAAGAAAAAATTCACAATCTAATTGTCTTCTGTAATACAACAAACAAGTGAACAATGGACCCAATACTATTTCGATGAAGTCTCAATCTACAACAAAGGCACAGAGTGATTGTTGTGACAATTTCTTTCTGGTTCTCACCTTTCGAGACTTATGTATGACCCTCTTACCAACAACCTAGCAACCCAATTAGAATCATGAAAATAAAAATTGAGCATTTTTGATCAATCACTTGCATGGGATCTCATTTCATTTACCCATATCTCAAATGCATAATCACATCATAAAAAAAGAACATTAATAACAAGACCTCCTTCATTATAAGGTGTGCAGACTTTTTTCCATGAAAATGTTTTATACTTTCTCACTTCACTGTCACCAGACCATAAGAAATTTATGATCAACTTTTCACAAATTTTGATAACAGAAACATGACATTTATAAACTGTCATATTATATAATGGAATGTTACATAAATAGTATTTGACAAGCACCAATCTATCAGCAAAAGATAACAGTTTTCCCTTCCATTTAGCTAATCTATGTTGAATCATTTCTACCACAGGCCAGACCATTGCTGAAGTTACTTTTCCTGGATCTAAAATTACTCATAAATACTTATCAGGAAATTTAGATAGTTCCATATTAACCATTTCACAAATTTGTTGTTTCCTTACTGAAGTAACTCCATCTATAAAGCACTTACTTTTCTCCTTATTTATTAACTGACCTGATCTGGATTGGTATTCAACAAGAAAAGTGCATAAGTTGTTTAAAATTTTCTTAGGTCCATTGCGAAAAATAAACACATCATCTGCAAAGAAGAGGTGAGTTGGATGAATACCATTCTTAACCACCATTAGAAGTATTTTACCTTGTTCTACTAGATGAGAGATATTCCTGCTGAGTACATCTTCCATTAGCCCAAAAAGTATTGGTGATAATGGATCACCCTGATTTAAACCTCTGCCAACTGAAAAGAATCCACAAGGGCCACCATTGACCATAACAGACATTTTTGTTGATTCAAATAATGTTAGCAGCCAATCACACCATGAAGAAGAAAAATCCATATTTCTGCAAGACTTGAAAAAGAAATTTCCAACTTACAAAATCATAAGCTTGAGATATATCTAGTTTGAAAACAACATTACCTCCTCTTCTTTTCCTTTTTATCTCATTCACCATCTCTGAAGCAAGCAAAATTTGTTCATGAATACTCTTGCCTTTAATATAAGCTGTTTGTTGAGGAGATATCAATTTCACCATTAGTTTATTCATCCTTGTAGTGATGATTTTAGTGAAAATTTTAAACAACACATTGCTCAATCCAATGGGCCTGAACTGAGTTGCTTTCTTTTCTCCTTGACATTTTGGAAGAAGAACTAAAAAATTGGAATTAAGTCCCGTTGGAATAAATTTTCTCCCCAACAGAATTGAATTGGTGCTACTAGATCAATGCAAATAATTTCCCAACAAATTCTGTAGAAAATACCAGAAAAGCTATCAGGACCATGAGCACTCTCTGGATCCATTTCAAAAATAATGCTTTTAATTTCTTCATGACTTGGTAATGTATCCAACATTGCTTGATCTGAAGTTGTAACTGAAGAAGGAATAACATCCAGAAATTTTTCTGCAATATTAACTTCTTGAAACTAAAACTTTGTTGAAAATGATGAACTAATGAATCATCAATAAGGGCTTGATCAGTAATAATATTTCCTTGGTCATCTTCTCATCTTCTATTTCACCTATTAGGTTTGTTGCATCTTCTATTTCACTTATTAGGTTTGTTGCCTTATCTTCATTTTGGTGTGAAAATAATGAGTGTTAGCTGCACCTTCTTGTATCCATTTTTCTCTTGATTTTTGCCTTAGTAGAGTATTAGCCTGCACCTCTCTACTAGCATGTTCATTTTGAGCTGTCACTAGATTATTTAAAGCATCTTCATCAAAGGATTTATCATCTGAATATTGCATTTCCACCTTAACTTTTTCTTCTGCTTCTTTTATTTTAACCTGGACATTGCCAAAAACACTCCAGTTCCAGTCATTTAAGCCTTTTTGTTTTTAAAAACTTTTAACTTCTGCATAAATATATAAGCAGGATCACCAGAAATATGATTAGACCAACATTCCTTGACTACTGATAAGAACTCTGGATGATAAATCCAATTTTTTTGGAATCTTCTAGGAATATTATGTGGCTTAGGAATATTAGAACAACCTCCCAATAACGGTGCATGATATGATATTATTCTTAAACCAACTTTATAGCCCCAATCTCCATATTTTTGCAACCATTGTTGATTAAAGACTGCTCTATCTAGAGTGCATATAATTCTATTCTTTCCTTGTTGACAATTAGACCAAGAAAACTACAAGCCAGTCTTATGATCTTGAATAAGTTCATAATTGTCTAAACAAGTTGAGAAATCTAACATTGAAGATGTATTAGGAAGTTAACCACCCATTTTTTCATCTTGTGATATGACATCATTAAAATCACCCAATGCAATCCAAGGTTTTTTTAAATCACTGATTAATTCCATTTCAGACCATAAAAATCTTCTTTGAACTTTCTTGAGATGAGCATGAATTCCAAATACAAGAACATCTCCTATACTAACTGTGATCATTTGACTAGAAACAGAAATTACTTGAGGAGTTGAAATGTTTTTATTCCAAAATAACCATATGTTACCTTTATTATTTGCAGAGGAGTTGTTAATCACCATGCTCTGCATCCCAGCTAAGTTTATTTTCTCACAAAAGGAAGCACTGCATTTTACTTTTGGTTCTGCAATCCAAACTAAAACAGGACTAAATTGATGCACCAAAGACCTTAGTTTATCCTGAGACCTAGGTCTTCTCAGGTCCCTGATATTCCAATATATTATCTTCATTTAACAGGAGGAGGAGGATTTTTGGTTCTTCCTTTTCCTTGATATTTCCTGAAATTATACTTATTATTAGCTGGGAATTGTTTAGTCACCTTTACTGGATCAGTTGGACTTGTAGCAGTTGATGAGGATGCGGTATTAGAAACCATTTCCTTTTCAACTATTTTAGACCAAGAGGTCACTTTAACAACTTCATTAGATACTTGACCAGTTTTTCCATCTACATACTTGATAGTAGTATTTTCTAAACTATCAACTTTATTTGGTGTTAAAACTTTTGGAACTTCTTTAATGACAGCTTCTTCTTCTATTTCACCTTCTTCACATTCAAGAGGACCGAATTTTCCTTTGTGTAAAATCTTATTTCATGTAGTTAACTTAATAACTTGTGCTTCCTGAATTTTATTTACTACAGAATCTTCACCTGCACTTTCTGATCCATTACAAATATCAAATGGAATTTGTTGATGCTTTACAGGTGTGATAAATTTCCTTTGACCATTATCACCATCTGTGTTATGTGATTTTGAATTTGTAATTCGTGTCCCATAAAATTGTATGAATTATGTGGTATTTATGATTTTGTTAATGGGTTTGATTTTTTAGTTTAGTAGGCTTGTATTGATAATTTTTGATTTTATATAAACAATTTTTGTTGCAGGAAATTATGATGAAAGAAAAAGAGGAACCACTGGTGGTAGTAAATGAGTGTTAATTTGAAGAAAGAGTTGGTGGCGGAGGTTGTAAGGACTGAACTGGTGGTGACTGGGTGCTTGGAGGGAATCAACAAGTTCAATAAAGCGTTAACTGGCTCTCTGCTAGTGGTCGCGGTTGTATGGAGTGAACTTGTGGTGGTGAATGGGTGTTTGGAGGTTGTATGGATTGAACTGGTAAGACAATTGCTATGTCAAATGGAATTTAAACTATACTAATGAGTTTGATTCCTGTTTTTTTAGCTCATAATAGATTATGTTTCATGGGTATGACCTAAGGTTTAAGTGAGTTGAAACTTGAGCCAGTTGTAGCGGCTGTATATATGTGACTGAAATTGTTGCTATTACAGGTCTCTATGGAAACATGGTTCACTGAAACTCTAAAAAAAAACTTACAAAGGGATATTTTGGTTTAGTAAACGTTGGTCATCGAGATTTTCGTGGAAGTGGGACTCCTGGTCATACATTTGTAGAGGTAACAAAACCTGTACACACATAGTTGGGTTGTTTAACCATAAGTGTTTTTGATGTTATTGTTTTGAATCCATTTTGTTTGGATTTTTTGCAGGTGGATTTAAATTTTTAAGTAATACTTACAGGGATGCTATTATGGACCGCCATACGAGTGGAAACTGGCAAAGTATGCTTAGTAAGGATCTCAATTTTTGAAGTTTGTGGATTCTATGCCAAAGCTTCCATTAATTCTATGTGATTGTTTAGGGTTAGGATATTAAGCGCTTGATGATTTTGGTTCTCTGCTAGCATTTGCAAGAAATTTAAACTGTTTCCCTCGACTAGAAAAATAACATAAAGAGTATAACATAAGTGGATAAAAAATAGATTAAAGTTCCGAGACCCGTAGTCGGCAGTGACGATTCTTAAATGAGTTTTAAGTTATGGATTATGTTGGGAGTCTATATATTGAATGACTTTCTTTAAATTTCAAAGAAAGATTCAATTGGTTCTAAACTTCTAATTGGTTCCTGTAATGTTATGAATATGGAGTTGTGGTACCTCATTTTTGTAAGCTGACGCTGATTTATGGATATAGTATTTGATTTCCTTTAGATGTTTTATAGATGAATCTCATATATTTGTATTTGAATCTTAGTCACCAAATTCTCTCTAGGGCATCACGAATTTCCCTGAAATTCACGAATTTGCGCTCCTGACTGAAATTCGCATCGGGAGCGCTCTCCTCAAAAGAGAAAATCGCCCTCCCAACTTGGGAGGAGCGTTTCCCTTATAACCCAAGAAATTTTCAAGTTTAAAAATGTTAACTTTCCATTTTTGTATTAAATTTCCTTCAAATCCAAAATAATACTTGATTTTTGTATATCCTTTTAGATTCTAAAAGTTATGTAGTTCTATATATACGTTGTTTTGAAATTAAGCACTTTATTAATCATTTCTAAATGTTTTTCATTTTATTTGTTATTAAAATTATCATTAATATTAATTTATTTATGAAACTTATTAAAGCTCCCGACGCGCTCCCCGAATTTCATTTTTGAAAATTTTACGAATTTCGCTCCCAATCTCGCTCCCGTTCCCGATCTCGCACCCGCTCCTGGTGACTAAGATTTGAATGTCTTTTCTTGTTGACACTACGGTATCATAGATGAGTCTCATACATTTCTTTGATCACTCCACTCTTACTGTATCAACTGTTACGTGTGGAAATTCTGATTTGTACATACAATAAACAAGTGGTCTTGCATTTATATCGTTCGCATATCTTTCTTTCTCATGTGTAAGTAATGGAAAATTGCCTAGGTATAGATTATGGGATGATCTTGATATAAATTTCAACAGGTATACCTTTCTACTATGGTTGGTTCTTTGTTATAATAGTTAGCCAGGTGACGGGTAACTTAGAATGGCAAATGTTTTCGTTTCTTTCAAATTCAGTGATGGGCGGCATATGGACTCTATTTTTTTCACTGAGTTTCATGGACCAGACCTCATTAAGACAAACTGCAAAGGTCAGATTAGTAGGTGTGTTTGAGGAAAAATAAGTACCTCTTAATTTAAAGGGAAGTGGAGTTTTTCCGTTACACTAGTTCGTTCTTTTTTAATGAGCATAATGTGGTCTGAACGTTGTTGGAATGTTTTGTATTTAATTTTAAGACTTATTCCTTGCATGATAGTGAGTAGTATTTTAATCTATTTTGTCGCATTTTGTTATGTATACATGCCATGGTTCGATACAAGGTCCGGGTTCGATTTTTATAAGACTTACTTCTTGGCTTGGATGGAGTATTCATTTAACTTCTTTCTTTAATTTAGTTATTTTACTGGCTGTACTGATCCGACCGTTAAAAGATTTAAAATGAGTCTCGCTAAATGCTTATTTTACATTTAAGCTCAGACTTAACCAACTTGGTTCAAAACTGCTATTTAACATGACTGCGAGATGGACACTTAAATTTTTATGTTTACTGTACTATATGAACTTGGGCGTGTATAATTGCTTAGCAGATAACAAAACCCTTCTTATGCACCTAGTCATTTTCATTTCTATCTATGAGCAAGTTTTCTCGGCTATACAAATATATGTGGAGTTGCTTTCTTTTTTATTACTTCACTATGATTAATTAGATAAAGTAAAATGGTATTAATAGTAGCCTGTCAGTGAATGGACAAGTCTTGATGTTGCTTGTTATTCATTTTATTTTAGTCATCACTTGGCCACTTTCCTTAAATTAGTGATTATATGAATAGAAATGCCAATTAATGGCAAACTTGGTGGATTGGTTGGTTTAATATACGAATCCGACAGTGGTATCTTTGTATTATTTGTCGAGGTGGAATTAAATTGATGATTCATGATTGCTTTGCAGATTATGGTATATCCATAAAATTTGTAAATATTCATTTTATGTTTTATCTCTCTTTAGACACCCATTTGTCTCTGTTAATAGGGTTTGCTTACAGGATCTGTTCATTGGAACTTCTCACTTTTTATAGACTTTCACAAGCAACTCTGGTACCTTTTATTCTATGTCCTGGTCACTTGTACACAATACACAAGTTCTTAAATATATTTGTTTCAATCTATAACCAAGTTGTGAATTTCTTGAATAATTAACTCGATTGGGTGAAATTGAACGAAAACATAATCAGTTTAAGCTTTCTTATCAGTTAGAATTATGCTTTTGGATACTTCTTCTATTGTAACCATTTTATTATCTGTCAAATGTGGTCTTATTATGTAGTTAGTTTAATCTTAATACGTTAAATATTTGATAAGATTGTCGATTTTGTGCGAGCATTTAATCTGAATTGTTAATTTATGACTAATGACATAGCCTGCTCTTTCAACTTTACTTCAACATAGAACCATATCATTTTTTTCTTCTAACAAATATTTGTTTTCCTAATCATCGAATCTCAAGTTCTATAATGTATTCTAAACCCTTGTTCAGATTGCTGTTGAGCGTAACATGTTTGTAAAATTCATGTGATGTGTTGTTTGTATCTTTTCACGTATCTAGAAGCTTTTGCTGCAGGGGGATAATAACGGATGTCTTGCTACATCTCCACACTCACTTTGTTGTAAACCTGAAATTCGATGAGGAACCAAACTATTCAGTTAACATGGATGGGGAACAAAAGGATCTCTCTCTTTCTCCCTCTCTCTCTCACTCTCTCCCTCTCTCTCCCTCTCTCTCTCCCCATTTTTTTTCTTTTCCTTTAGGAATTCCATTTTGGCTATTATCTAATGTGTAGTTATCATATGTAACGAGGTCCAAGTTGATCTTAAGAGAGGCCGATTCATTATGGATGAGTGTTACTGATAATTTTGAGGTTGTATAGTTTGTTTTCAAACCTGCTATTGTAGTTTAAGTTGTTACATATGAAAAATGTTGTTTGAAACCATGTGTTGGCTGTTACGAGTAGTACTATCAAGCTGATTGTTATTGTTTTTTTTTTTGCTTCATTGTGTATGCTATAATTCTGTGATTTAAGTGTATCTATAGAGTTGCAAGTTTCTTAAGATTGTGAGACACTTTTTATGAGGATATCGTGGGGCAGACTTTACTTGGTGCATCTGTACTTGCTGAATATACAGGTCATTTTTGCTGCAATTGTTGTGTTGCTCCATTTCTAACTTTGACCTTGTGGAAACAGGTGCAAGGGTTCAAGTAACGTGCAGCAGGGAACATGGATGATCCATTTTTAATCCCTGACATATTTGATAAGATCGTGCCCAGGTCATAATCACTGAAATTCATTATAGGATCCTGTAATGGTGGGTTTGTTTGCGGAATTCACGATTTCCAGGATTTATAATTCCATGGGATTACAAATTCTGGGATTCATGTAAATCCCTTGTATATTTGGTAACTCATTTAAAATTCCTAGGATTCATAGAATTATCTTGTTTTAAAGTTCATATACTGTTTGAAATTACTCTCAAAATCTTAAAATGGTATATATATGAGATTTAAAGTTAAAAAATGTGGGTCCATAAATCCCTTGATAAGTTTCCCAGCAAATCTTAGGGGGGAGGGGTTGAACTCCATATGGAGGATTTGCTGGAAAACTGATTCCCATGGGAAACGTGATTCCAGGGATTTGGACAACCAAACATACCGAAGGAAACGTAATTCCACCAAATCCCATGGACCCATAAATCCCACCTTTAAAATTCTACATCCAAACCCACCATAAATTTATTTAGTTTTTTCTTTAGGACTTGTAACACTTCTTAGGAATTGAGTGTTTTTTTGTATGATTTTGAACCAACAGTCAATGTAATTGATTTGGCATTTTGTGTGGATGGATTATTATTGTATTTCATTTGTCATCTGAATTTAAGCTGTCATTTAGTGTACTTAGCCTGAATCAGAATTATTTCAGCCCAGTCAGAATGACTGCAATCAGTCAGCTAGATCAAGACTGAAGCACACAACTAACATTTTATCCACAATTAGATGATGGTGATTGAATCCAATAGTCCGGTCTGCAAAAATTTACCCGGTCCCAAATGATACTTATCGATCGGTATTTTGAAGACGTTGGTATTTGCCCACAACAGCCTCATCTCTACGATCAATGGAAAGAGAGAAACCTATGTTTCACTTGAAAGACGCGAGTGCTCCATCACTACTTCCACCTTACGGTTTCACTCGTCATTAAATAAATTAAGTGAACCAAAAAAGTGTAATGAAAGGATAATGGATTTGTATTCCTTGATACACCTTTTTTTTTTTTTTTTTTTTTTTTTTTTGATCGGTAAATAAATTATTGAAAAAAAGGGGCAATGTTCACGAAACATGAACACAAGAACACAAACAGACTCCAGCAGCGAGGACAGGCCAGCCGAAAAAAACCAAACAACAGAACCAAACAAACCAAATACTTCGAAATTAAAACGAAAAGATCAAGGCGGTTCAAACACGACATCTTTCCACTTCAACATAAATTGTTTCAGAGACACCCCTTTGAAAGCCGGCTGAAGGTACAACCAATAAGCAATAGTGAATCTGATTTTTTCGATGAGCTTCGTAATCGTCTGCGACTTGTTTTTGAAAACTCGGTTGTTTCTTTCCTTCCACATGGTCCAAATGATTGCAGCTGGGAGAGTTTTCACTACAAGAGCTTTCCTTGACTTACTGTGAGGTCTAGGCCAAGAGTTAAGAGCAATGTGAATAGAAGGAGGCAGCATCCATATTATCTTAAACTCTCTTTGAAGAAGTTCCATATATGATTGGCTATGTCGCGATGGAAAGCGGATGTATGGAAGTTTCCTCATCATTGATGCACATATAACAATGATTAGCCCAGGGTCTCCATTTTCTTTTACGCAACTTGTCTTGAGTAAGTACCTTGTCTTTAGCAGCTACCCAGAGAAAGAAGCTCACCTTAGAAGGCCATAACTTTGACCAAAGTCTGTTTGGGTGAACCATAGTTGTGTCCGGAGAAAGATGATTTGTCTTGAAACCAACCAATTATAGCACCTCTTGACTGAAAAAGGCCCCTCTGAATTGTTGCAGATCCATCTCCTGCAATCGGCACCATTATTGTTATTGGGATAAACATTGTTGGTGTCCAGCAAATGTAATAAACCTGCGATGTCCGTAATGACATGGTCATGCATTTCTAAATACCAAAATCCCAAATCTGTTTTGGTTATTGTAAAGCTTGATCAACTGAGGAAGACTTAGTAGCTGAAGCCTAAAAGCATTTGGGAACCGATCTGCACGATAGTCAAATTTCCCACCCAAATATCTCGTCAAAACCGACCCAATACCATTTCTCACCACAAATTTGCAGTTAGAATTAAAGTTCTCGGTGAGATTGTAAATACCTCTCCAAATGCTGCACCCGTAGGCCTGCTTAGGCGGATTAGAATTCCACTCGAACTTGGCCACACCATACTTCTCAACCATGAGCTTCTTCCACAGAGGGTTATCTTCTTCACCGAAATTCCATAGCAATGTTTGCATGTGCAATTCGTTATCATCCAGGCTTCTCTTTCAAGACCATCAAGTATCAACACCTTCACCCTTTCATTAACAATGTAACATTAGGCTGGTTATTCCCTTGCCGAAACTTTTCACGTCCTTTTGCACCAGCAACATATAATGAAGGTTTCCCAGGTATATTTGGCTCAAATATAGCGTTTCTACATAACTACTGTTCATCCTTGCTTTTAAACGTTTCAGTGAATCGAAAGATACAGTTTTAATTCTTGAAGAGACATGTCCCATGCTAATAAAACACAACTTATCTGATCAGAAGGCGTATCTTCTTGAAGATGTACTGCTTGGTAAAAGATGCATCCATTTGATTGCTGTTTTCTCTAAATTGTAAATATCCCCTTGGTTTCGTTTCGTAAGGGGAAAGAAAACATGAAAGTTGTTGTGGTGTGGTCACGTCAGTAAATCATTCTCATATATATTAAGAAGAATTGACATAAAGCAGGTGTCGTACCTAGAGACAGTCTCAAAGTATCGTAATTTTGAGTCAACCTGAAAGTGTCATTCCAGAAATAGGCACTGTATCTATGGCACTTTCAGTGGCTGCTCCAAAATGTCGTATATGTCTCTAAGAGCTATCACTATGGGAGGGGTTATCCCTTCCCTATCCCTCCATTTCCCTCAAAATCCCAAAAAAAAAAAACCACTATGGTCTCCCATATCCCTACACAAGTAGGGATACACACCACCATCCCTACAAGGCTGAACAGATTAACAGATCTGTTCAGCTTTCTAGGGAAGGGAAATCATACGCGTACTGAGTACCCGTATGCTTTTTCACTTTACGGGTACTGAATACCCGTATTTTATTTCTAGTTTTTAAAATATTACCTTAAAACTTCATTTTTTCACTCCCTTTTTTTACTAAAACTCGTTTTTTTTACCTAGTTGATTTTTTTTTACTCTAAAATATTTTTTACCTAGATAAATATTTTCCCATGAAAAAAAAATACGAAAAAAAAAAAAACGTACTGAGTATCCGTTTGGGACTATTCATATGGGTACTGAGTACGCGTCTAGTGTAGGGAAGGGATAGCAGAGCACCATAGCAAGCTTGCCTTTCATGTGCCATCCCTTCCCTACATTTGAGGGATAGGGAAGGGATAGCTAGCACCATAGTGCTAGCTCTAATACGACACTTTCTAACTATTTTAAAACGGCTTTTTTCCGCTAGTGATATTCGTCCATTGATTCTTATGCAAATATACGATTTTTGAAGAGAGACATATCAATGCATTTTCTTGATTATATCTTCTTTGACGGGAAGCACTTCATTGGCTGTGCACTATTTAGATTTAGCAATCTATTTTATATTAATCTTTTTTTTAGTGCCTTCAATATCAAATATCGATACAACTGTATAACAAGTGTGATTTTTTATTTAACCAATAATACTAACATTGACAATGTAATGAACTACTTAATGATTTCAAAGGTTGGCATAATTTTTCAAAAGTATTTTCATTAAAATGATTTCTTAATCTCCAACAATTTAAACAATGCGTAATTGGTGAATAATTTGGTTCCAACTGTTAATCTAATAAATGATAATTGATGCTTTCATAATACAATGCAATTGTTAATTGGGACCGCTTCTTGGACTGGTGAATAATTTGGTTCCAAAAGTTAATCTACTAAATCATAATTGGTGTTTTGATTATACACTGCAGTTATTAATTGGGACCCCTTCTTGGATGGGTATTATGATGTGCACTATTTAAGGTTGGCAATCTATTTTATATTAATATTATGATTTTTGTTAATTTCTCTAATATCAGATATCGATACTTATGTAATGAGTTTGATTTTCATTTAACCATAAGAAGTTGGAGCCTGAAAGATCAGATGAGTTGGTTCATTGATTCTTAACGCAAATATATAAGATTTTTGAAGAAACATATATCGGTGCATTTTCTTGATTGTATGATCTTTCATGGGAAGCACTTCATATATTGTGCACTACTTAAAATTGGCAACCTATTTTATATGAACATCGTTCTTTTTAGTGTCTCCAATATCAAAGATCTATACAACCGTATACCAGGTATGATTTTACATTTAACCAATAGTACTAATATTGAGAATTAATTAAGTACTTAATTTAACCAATAATACTAATATTGAGAATGTAATTAAGTACTTAATTTAACCAATAGTACTAATATTCAGAATGTAATGAACTACCCGATGGTTTCAAAAGCTGTATAATTTTTCAAAAGTATTTTCTTTAAAAGGATTTATTAATTTCCAACACTCTAAACAACGTAATTGGTGAATTATTTGGTTCCAACTGTTAATCTACTAAATGATAATTGGTGTTTTCATTATACACTATATAATTGTTAATTGGGACCCCTTGTGAATACTTTGGTTCCAACTTTTAAACTACTAAATGATAATTAGTGTTTTCATCATACACTACGATTGTTAACCGAGACCCTTTCTTGGACGGGCACGGAGTGAAGCCCCGCCTTATTAATTGGGGATCAATTCTCACTGTACTAGATGCGTACATGATTACCAAGAAAAAAAAATCTAATTATGCTTTAATATATATAGTTTATACTATTTTATTCTAGAGATTACTTAAATCTATTTATTTTATTTTATTTGTAGAATTGATTACTGTTTTGTTAGATTGCTTGAAATTAGTTTTCAAAAATGTGAGATGTTTAGATTATAATAAGATTATATATTTGATTATTAGAGAGTTTTAACTGTTAATTGTCAATCTATCGGATAGTAATTCTATAATAGGTTATAAGAACACTTATTGGGACGGGTGCGGGGCGAAGCCCCGTCTCAGTGGATTTGATCAATGGTGTAAGAAATCCAGAAGTTCCGGTGCATAGCATAGGTTTCAAACTATTAAGTATAATGTCTCGTGTTAATTTATGACAACACCACTTATCCAGGCTGCCTATCTGAATCTTTTATGCAATTTCAACTTTTCAAAGTTCAAACATTTACACATGGATTTTGCACTAATCCTGAGGTTTTGTGTTAATGGCCACACTGCTAATAGCTCCTTGATGCAAATGCATGCGAATATTTTTCCTTTATTCTGCATCGCAATATAACTAATGGTATGGTCACTGTTTGAGGGTGAAAACGATTTTTGCTGATTTTGGTAATTTCGCGTGAGTGGGTGAGAAACGAGTCTAAACCCTAAACAATGTACTGCAAGAGAGTACTTTATATTCGAGAGATTAATCTGTACAAATCCGGCCTAAACCAAGAAATGGTCGTTCCAGACTTGCTTCGGTCACACTGTGAAGGAGAAGGGTTGGTTTTGGGGAGGGAAGCGAAGAGAGTGTTGAGACCAGAATAGTTGGTTCTGGAAGAGTAGTTGTTTGACTTGTATCATAAAGTGAAAGATAACATATGGGAAATCTAACAAGTGATTTCTGAGTGTTGTATGACCTTGAACAAAAACTTGTTGTTTGGTGGAAATAGGTAAGACCTATTTATACACTTCAAAGTGAAACGTACTCTGGTCTCGTAAGAAATAAAAACGGATGAGTAAATAGGAGTAGGTGGTAACCGGTAATTCCATGTTCCATAATGAAGGAAAGCGTTTCACCATTACTCCCTGTATTTACTAACCGCCTCATCCTTATGACACTGTGTTGTAACGGGCGTAGTGTACGCCGCATGCTGTAAACCGCTAAACCAATACCCTAATAAGCATCCCCCAGGTTGTCATATGTGTTGATGTCTCGAGTGTTTTCGTGGAAAACATGTATCATGTTGCTGCTGTTTGCAAGTTGATCTTGGGAGACTTTCCATCTCGGTGGTGACCCTCGACGGTCGATATTTGGCATCTTCAAAAGAAAGGTAGCCGTTGATTTTTGCAACCCTTTGCTTGGTAGCCAGTAGCATGAAAGTATGGCCGGCATGGATTTAACGTGGTTAGGCATGGCCAAGCTAGGATTTTGGCGTTGGGACAAAGGTGGCCATGCGTTAGCTGGTGATCATGGACAGCTAAGATCTGCATCTCAAGTGGAAGGGTGGCCATTGATTGTTGCAAACCTTCTTTTGGAAGCCAAAGGCATGGTTTAGGGCCAGCATGGCTTGGCATAGTTTAGGCATGGCCAAAATTAGGGTTTTAGTACAAACCGGGATGTTTGGCCTTGGGACGGAAGTTTCCATGCGTTGGGTGGCAAACTTGAACGGTTGAGATCTGCAACTCATATGGAAGGGCATCCGTTGATTATTGCAACCCTTCATTTGTTAGCCAGTGGCATGAAAGCATGGCCGACATGGCTTTAACATGGAGTGGAGCCACTGACAGTGTGCGGCTTGGGAAGGAAGCGCTTGCGGCTTGGAAGGGAAGCGCTTGCTGCTTTGTCTAAATTAGGGTTTGGTATGCTGAAACCCTAATTAGCGCCCTTTGCCAGAATCGATGTAGAATTCTCATACGGACTTGGATTTTTATGGTCCGCCCCTCCATGATGTACGGAAAAGAATTTCATATCTCCCTACGCGTGAATATTTAGGTTTTATGCTCATTCGGGAGGTGAAAACAACCTGAAAGTAAAACTCAGGAAGAATTCATGAGGGATGCTGGTAGCCAGCGGCATGGTGGCATGGCCGGCACGACTTTGGCGCGGCAAAATTAGGGTTTGATACAAACCGTGTAGTTTTGGCGTTGGGCCATAAGTTGTCACGCGTTTGGTGGTGAACTTGTATGGCTGAGACCTGCATCTCAGGAGGAAGGGTAGTCATCGATTGTCGCAACCCTTCGTTTGGCATCCAGCAGTATGGTGGCATGGTTGGCATGCTTGTGAATCTTTTAGGCACGAAGACGTGGCTGGCATGGTTTTCCATTGGCACAGTGGTGCAACTGGCATGGTCGGCATTCCTTGGCGCGGAGACGTGGCTCGCATGGTTTGCCAATGGAACGGTGGCGCGACTGGCATTCCTTGGCGCGGAGACGTGGCTGGCATTGTTTTCCATTGGCACAGTAGCGCGGCTGGCACAATTGGCATGCCTTGGCACTGAGACGTGGTTGGCATGGTTTGCCATTGGCACGGTGGTGCGGTGGGCATGGTCGGCATGCCTTGGCGCGGAGACGTGGATGACATGGTTTTACATTGGCACGGAGGTGCGGCTAGCATGGTTGGCATGCCTTGGTGCGAAGACGTGGCTGGCATGGTTTTCCATTGACTCGATGGTGCGGCTGGCATGGTTGACATACCTTGGTGCGGAGGTGTGGCTGGCACAACATGCCATTGGCACATGTGGTGTGGGAATTAGGGTTTGGCCTATCGAAACCCTAATTAGTATAAAAAAAAGGTATCCTATTAATTTTCTCACAGACACATGAAAGGGTTCAATAAATGCTCTTAGTGGAGACATTATTACTCAAGTTCTGTAACGCCACTGTCTGACTAGGGTTTTACGATTTTAACCCTAAGCTAAAAACCACCATCAACATTAAGTCCCCTTCTTATCTCGGAACAGGGGCATTGTTATGAGGTAAGCATAAGATGGTGACAGACAAGGACAAAATCAAAATGTAAATCATGCAAGATGGTCAGGAAGATCTGTCTAACCTTTTTCGGGAAGTAAGGAGAATTTGTGATCCTTGTATTTGGCGGCTTCGAGTAAATTCTGCTCGTGGTACTGCATGTTAGGCTGGAACGGAGCCGCTAGTGTAAATTTGGCATGAAGGGAAGCTGCTAGCACTAGTCGGCTTGGACTTGGAGCCGTTAGCACTGGATCGGCTCAGAATGGGAGCCGTAGGTATCGTGCGGCTTGGAAAGGAGCCGTGAGCATTGGATTGGCTTGGAACGAGCCGTTAGCATTGGTTGGCTTGGAATGGGAGCCACTGGTATTGTGCATCTTAGAATGGAGCCGTGAGCGTTGGATTGGCTTGGAACAAGCCGTCAGCATTGGTCGAATTGGAATGGGAGCTGCAGGTATCTTGGAGCCGTGAGTGTTGGATTGGCTTGGAATGAGCCATCAGCATTGGTCGACTTGGAATAGGAGCCGCAGGTATCGTGCGGCTTGGAAAAGAGACGTTAGCACTGGATCATCCTGGAATGGGAGCCGCTAGCGTAAATTTTGCGCGGGCGCTGATCTAATGGCCTGGCATGGCGTGAGCATTGCCTTCGGGAAGATAACAACTTGCTTCAGTTTCGTGGGAAGGTGACGACGGCTTCGGGAAGATAACAACTTTCTTCAGTTCCGTGGGAAGGTGACGACTGGCTTCGGGAAGATAACAACTTTCTTCAGTTCCGTGGGAAGGTTAAGAATGGCTTCGGGAAGATAACAACTTGCTTCAGTTTCGTGGGATAAT
Organism: Papaver bracteatum; assembly: GCA_023529315.1. NCBI lineage: Eukaryota > Viridiplantae > Streptophyta > Magnoliopsida > Ranunculales > Papaveraceae > Papaver > Papaver bracteatum. The sequence continues at coordinate 9,801 of JAJJWX010004688.1, read as the reverse complement.
GACAACTTTGTCTAAATTATAGTTTAGCATGATGAACCTCTAATTAGCGCCCTTAATAGAATCGTTGTATAATTCTCGTACGAACTCGGATTGTGACAGTCCGTCCCTCCATTTTAATCGGAAAATAATTTCCTATCTTCCTTCGCAGGAATATTTATGGTTTGACCTCATTTAGGAGGTGAACACGGCCCGATAGTGAAAATCAGGAAGAATGCATGAGGGATGTTACGGGCCCGGGGTAGCATTGTCGTGTTGAATCATCTATTCCCGTTCATGGAGCAAGAAGGAAACTTTATTATGTGCAAACTCTAGAAACTTCGTCCGTATAAAAAGAGGTATTGACCTTCTTGTATTTTCTGTTGCTCGTTCGGATCCGTGCTTTTGTCTGCAGTGTCTCTCCAGTGGATTCCAAAATTTACGAACCTCGATTGCATTCTTGGGACGGATGGATGTGGTTGCATTGTCGTTCCATCCTTGATTTTAGGTTGTTCAGTTCCTGCACCTTCTGATCGTGATGACAGTATGATGTGGATAGTTGTATGGTCGAAATCTTATGGATCCACTAGATGAAATAGATGAATTGGGAGACGTTTCATTGCCGACGTGCTGCTATCAAGGCTTCAAGAACTTTGTTCCAAGAGACATCTATTGAACCATCTTCTGAATCTTGGACTATCATATGGAATAGGATGCGGTGAGCAGTCCCCAGTTATATTTCTGTTAGATCCGATGGAACGGCCGAACATGTGAATGTGTCTCTGTGGCATGCTTTTGGAGTCTTCGATTCACATGCATGGCTTCGTGTTGAGAAATTCCCGCGGCTCGTAAAGCTTCGACAATGATGATGTCGAAATCAGAAATAACTTGGTTGAGGAGGGTGAAAGCGCCCCATGCTGGTAGTCCTCATGTGTAGCCTACTTTCATTGCATCGCCTTGAATCCACGTCCACGGTATTTGATACAAGCTTATTGTACTCTTCTTGATGTGACGCTGGGATTCTCAGAATATCACATGGATGAAATACTCTGGATAGTAAAGTGGTAAAAATGAGAGAGTTATGTTATTTATCGTGGCTCCCCCTGCTTTTTCAGAAAAGTGTTTCAACCGTTTCTCTGGGGTTATCTCATGAATATTTGATGGTCATCGGGATGGACCGCGATGAGCAGTCCCCAGTCACACTTTTCTTGAGTTTCTTATGTTATTTCTTCTGAGCAGGCTTGGGATCTACCGCGGCCTTGTAAAGTGTCGCAGGCGTCTTCTAGACAGAGAGATGATGATATTCTTACACTGCACCCTTGAAAAGTAAATGACCTCTTCGTGACTATGACCTTTTGGTTGACCGTGTCTTCTGATATTTGATAGTTAAGGGATTATATGTAGATCCTGACTCCCCAAATGTGGTTTACATTTTTCCATCTTTGTAGTGATCGTGCTTTGGTGAAGCTCTCGCTGGTATCAACAAACGAGCGGCACCGGTTCTCGGAAGCAGATGTGATCAGAAGATACTACATTGTCATGAGAACAAAGTAGGTTGGATAGATGCGCAAGTGAGCAAACTATCCATGAACACGAGCATTGGTGTGAAGGATCCATTGAAGAAGATTCGGTTCTTGGAGAGGACGTTGAAACTTATAGAGCAAAAATAAATGCTAAATCTTCGTTTTCGGATCCTGGAGCATCTTATGGAGAGAACGCTGAAGCGGAGCAGCTGCTGGAGCGAATGTTAAAGCGGAGCGGCTGCTGAAGACAACGTTGAAGTGAAGAGGATGTGTCAATCAATCAGTGTATTGTCAAACTGGACACCCTTTAAGCGAACAGTGGTTAGGAGTCCCCAGTTCCATATATCAATCGTGATTTTCAAGAGAGGTTGGGGTTTGAGAATGGCTTCCTAGATGGAAACAATTGCTTTCCTGATACAGTGTGGTTGAGGGATGCAAATATGTCTTGACGTTGTGCCTTGGGTAAATATATAATATCATATAAATGTTTCATCATAGACTTCACGATTTTGCGGGAGAAGTTGATAGACACATTTTTGTGTCTAAGTTGTCCTCAGTGTCTCAATTGCTAGTGCTTGATTTTGTACTTATTATGGTGTTTTTATGTTTGTGTAGGTGTTTTTGGAGAAAAACACTTATGTTGAAAAAGTTGCTCAAAAAGTGTTATTTGGACCCCCGGAGAAAATTACTAAAGGCACACAGAAAATTTGATAAAGGCACTTGCACTTTGGATATGGGCACCACCTTCTTCTTTATTTTCAAAAAGAATATTGGCGGGAAATTTGGTTTCAACAGTAAAGGATTTATTATCTTTAACATAAGAATATCTTCTTGCCTTATAAAAAGGAAGTTTTGAAGAAAAAGGAAGTTATCTTGTATTAAACAAGAAAAATATCCTTAGAAGATTTTATCTTGGATTTTATTCTGCGAATTAAAGAGGATATGGGTTTAGTAAAGAAATATAGAGAATAAAGAGAAGGAAAAATTCATGAAGATATTTTTAATTAAAAAAGAAGAAGATTTTGGAGTTATGGAAGAATAAATTTGAGTAATGTGTATTTGTGTGTATAAATAGAGAGCTTGAGAGCACATTTGAAGAGGGGAGTTTTGGTAGAGCAAAGTTGTTGCTTTTTTTATTTTTCTTCATTTTCACCATTGTAAACACTTTTCCAGTAATAAAATAATCTTTTGAGAGTGTCTACAACATGAGGAGCTAGACCCCAACACTAGGACGTCGGAGGAAGACGAATTCATACATGTGTAAAATTATTTAATTCTTTTTAAGACTTTTGCACTAATTTTAATTCAAATATGATTTGAATTAATTGGTTGTTATTTAATTTGATGAGGTATGCTTAGCTTAAATGTTTTGATACATCATGCTTAGATTTACAACTAATCTTTTGAGAATCTACCTTGGAAAAATCAGAGTCCATATTAATTTTATTTATTGAGCTTTAACTGTTGAGAATAAATAAATTGAACCGTATGTTATGAATTCGACGAAATCCTAGTCCCAGTAACTCTCTTCAGCCCGTGACAATATTTTGTATATATTTTTATTTTATTTTATTTTATTTTATTAATTCTTAAAATCGATCTCATCAAGTCCGAGTGAACGACAAACTTACTTACCACTATTAAAATTCGATCATAAGTCCCCAGTAATCATGTATTTCCTGACAGGAAAAGAGTATTTGTAAACTCCGGGGGGTTGCTGATTTTCTTTGCTTCGATTTCGGAGAAGTCGTTCCTGATCTTAACGTGTGATGAAATTAGATTGTTGATTCCCTTCTACTGGGCGTTCAAGAGCAATGCTAGAAGGATGAAATATGCAAGCTGCTGTAAAGATGCAAGTTGTTAGCGCTGGAAGGATGCAAGCTGATGTAAAGACGCAAGATGTTAGCGCTGGAAGGATGCAAGCTATTAGCACAGGAAAGGATGCAAGCTGCTGGCGCTAGAAAGATGCAAGATGTTAACGCTGGAAAGGATGCAAGCTGCTGGCGCTGGAAAGATGCAAGCTATTAGTGTTGGATCGGCTTGGAATGGGCGCTGGCTTGGCGTGGACGCTGGCTTGGCATGGAGCGGACTTGTTCTTGGGGGCCCAGTTGCCTCTTTCCATACGTAGCTAAAACAGGAAATCCTTTCCTTATTCAAATTCCAAAAAGTGTTATGATTATGAAAGGAGTTGGCTCCCCTTTTTATCTTGTATCCTTGTTATCACGTCTTGTTGTTAGCGGTAGCGTGGTAGCAATAAAGTGGGAAAGCATATTCCTACTATGTACTCCAGTGTTTCTCTTTCAATTTGTTCTCTTGTTTTCTTGTGTTGGTGGAAACCCTAGCCATAGGTATGCCTTCCATAAATCTGTATAAATATTTTTCTTCTGGACTGGTGTAAACCCTAGCCATGGAAATGCCTTTTATAAACTTGTAGAAATACTTCATCATAAAAAATTCCTCTTCGAATATCACTGTAGTAACGTCGGACACCTCATGAATAGTGACGGGTAATCATTATTATGCAAAGTAGGCACATACGGGTAGGTGACTTTTTTTTTTTTTGAAAGGCAAACAAAGCGCCTGGTTTATGGTTTGATTTGAATTGATAGATAACTGTTATCTATGATGGTTTTGGATATTATTTTGGAATGAATTATTTTAGAATAATGTTGTTTTAATTTGGTTATGACTATAAGTAGCATAAGTATCCCAGGAAAGCCATGGAATTGTGAATGTTGTGCGACAGTAGAAAACATGAAATGAAACATGGGAACAATATGGATATCATTTTTTATCATCTCTGTGAATATTTGAAGTAGTAGATCATGTATTTTTTCTAGCAAGACTTAATCATTTTTTCGGATCTCCTAACGAAAAATAAAATCTTCCGAGTGCAAGTCTGAGTTTTGTGGGAAGCGCCGTCGTGATCGTGGAAAGTCGCCAGTCGTCCCTGAGTCATTCGATAATCGAGTCGTTGAACCCTGGGCGGATTGTTTTCTTCTACCATCTTGGAAGTCCCCAGTCACCCCTTGTCGTGTTATGACTAGTAACTGAGTCGACAGGTAACTGAGTTGTCGATCCATGAGCGGATCTTTTGCTTCCACCACCTTGATGTCTGGGTTAAAGTATGAGATCGGGAATTAGAAATTAATATTAATTGTAACCGAGAGATCATTCTACCACTGTGGTCGCCAATTGTTTGAGGGTGAAAACGGTTTCTGCTGATTTCGGTAATTTTGCGTGAGTGGGTGAGAAACGAGTCTAAACCCTAAAAAATGTACTGCAAGGGAGTACTTAGATTCGAGAAATCAATTTGTAAAAATCCAGCCTAAACCAACAAATGGCCATTCCAGACTTGCTTCAGTCACAAAGTGAAGGAGAAGGGTTGTTTTTGGGGAGGGAAGCGAAGAGAGTGTTGAGACTTACTTGTATCAGAAAGTAAAAGATAACAGATGGGAAAGCTAACAAGTGATTTCTGAGTGTTGTATGACCCTGACCAAAAACTTGTTGTTCGGTTGAAATATGTAAGACCTATTTATACACGTCAAAGTGAAACGTACTCTGGTCTCGTAAGAAATAAAAACAAATGAGTAAATAGGAGGAGGTGGTAACCGTTAACGCCTGGAATTGATGTTCCATAATGAAGGAAAGTGTTTCACCATTACTCCCTGTATTTACTAACCGCCTCATCCTTATGAAACTGTCTTGTAACGGGCGTAGTGTACGCCGCATGCTGTAAACCGCCAAACTAATAACCTAATGAGCATCCCCCAGTTTGTTACATGTGTTGATGTCTCGAGTGTTTTCGTGGAAAACATGTATCATGTTGCTTCTTTTTGGTAAGTTGGGAGACTTTACATCTCGGTGGTGACCCTCGACAGTCAAGATTTTGCATCTTGAGAAGAAGGGTAGCCGTTGATTTTTTCAACCCTTCGCTTGGTAGCCAGCGGCATGAAATCATGGCCGGCATGGCTTTAACATGGTTAGGCATGGCCAAGCTAGGATTTTGGCGTTGGGAAAAAGGTGGCCAAGCGTTAGATGGTGACCTTGGACGGCTAAGATCTGTATCTTAGATGGAAGGGTGGCCGTTGATTGTTGCAACCCTTCGTCTTTCATGGCCGACATAAATTTAACGTGATTAGGCATGGATAACCTAGGATTTTGGTGTTATGAAAAAGGTGGCCATGCATTAGCTGGCAACCTTGGACGGCTGAGATCTGTATCTCAGGTGGAAGGGTGGTCGTTGATTGTTGCAACCTTTTGTTTGGAAGCCAGCGGCAAGGTTTAGGGCCGGCATGGCATGGAATAGTTTAGGCGTGGCCAAAGTTAGGGTTTTAGTATAAACTGTGATGTTTGGCCTTGGCCCGGAAGTTTCCATGCGTTAGGTGGCAAACTTGAACGGTTGAGATCTGCATCTCAGATGGAAGGGCATTCGTTGATTATTGCAACCCTTCATTTGGAAGCCAGCGGCATGAAATCATGGCCAATATTGCTTTAACGTGGAGTGGATCCAATGGCAGTGTGCGGCTTGTGAGGGAAGCGCTTGCGGCTTGGAAGGGAAGCGCTTTCGGCTTTGTCTAAATTAGGGTTTGGTATGATGAAACCCTAATTAGCGCCCTTTACTAGAATCGATGTAGAATTCTCATAATAACTTGGATTTTGATCGTCCGCCCCTCCATTCTATACGGAGAAGAATTTCCTATCTCCCTACGCGGTAATATTTAGGATTTGAGCTCGTTCTGGAGGTGAAAACATCCCGAAAGTAAAACTGAGGAAGAATTCTAGAGGGATGTTGGTAGCCAGCGGCATGGTGGCATGGCCGACACATCTTTGGCGTGGCCAAATTAGGGTTTGGTACAAATTGTGTAGTTTTGGCATTGGGCGAGAAGTTGCCACGCATTTGGTGGTGAACTTCTACGGCTGAGATCTGCATCTCAGGGGGGATGTTAGCCGTCGATTGTCGCAACCCTTCGTATCGAAGCCAGCAGTATGGTGGCATGGTTGGCATGCTCGTGCACGTTTTAGGCGCGAAGACGTGGATGGCATGGTTTACCATTGGAACAGTGGTGTGGCTGGCATGGTTTGGCGTGCATACGTGGCTGGCATGGTTTTCCATTGGCACGGTGGTGCGGTTGGCATGCCTTGGCGCGGAGATGTGGCTGGCATGGTTTTCCATTGGAACGGTGGTGCGGTTGGCATGGTCGGCATGCCTTGGCGCGGAAACGTGGCTGACATGGTTTTCCATTGGCACGGTGGTGCGGCTATCATGGTTGGCATGCCTTGGAGCGAAGACGTGGCTGGCATGGTTTTCCATTGGCACGGTGGTGCGGCTGGCATGGTTGGCATGCATTGGTGCATATGTGTGGCTAGCACGACATGTCATTGGAACATGTGGTGTGGACAATAGGGTTTGGCCTATCGAAATCTTAATTAGTATTAAAAAAAGGTACCCTGGTAATTTTATCGTAGACACATTAAAGGTTTCAATAAACGCGCTTAGTGGAGACATTATTACTCAACTTCTGTGACGTCATTGTCTGACTAGGGTTTTACGATTTTAATCCTAAGCTAAAAACCACCCTCAACAGTCACAAGAATATCTTGGAGTTTTTTTTTTTTTTTTGAATCACATAATTTTTATTCAATTGAATAGCTAAAAGTTATACAACTTGATTACAACCACAAGAAAAAGTAACAAAAAGAAACAACCAGAAGTATAACTTTCAAAACTAGAAGACAAGAATCTAAAAAACAGCAAAGGAATAACTAGTTTTTGTGACCAGCTATCCTGGAGTTTAAATTGAATAAAGATATTATTTTGGAATCATAGTTATATGCCCATGTATTACCTTTCATTATTATACCTCCTTCATATACCAATTGAAGAATTCTTCTTTTGAACTTGTGAGTATTGACCTTCCCATTGTCAAATATAATTTAGTTTTTTTGGAACCATAACTCCCTCATAGTAGCACAGGCTGCTGTGAACCAGATTTCCTAGACTAGAGGACTATGATGACTTGATAGAGTACAAACATCTCTAAATGATGATGGTCTGGAAAATGCAAAGACAGAATATGGCCAGTTCCAAATCTGAACACTAAAATGACAATGTCATAAAGTATGATCCATGTTATATTGTTCTTCCTTACATGCATAGCACATAGAAGGCATTTCATAACCTTATTTTCTCATAGTGTCATCATCTATATATACACCTTGTAATAGCTTCCATACATTACAAGTAATACTTGGATGTAAAAAGGTTTTCCAAATGAAAGAAGTCATACCAGTTGATGCTCCTTGAACCTTAGCTTTTCCACTGCCATTGCAGTAGTAAAATTACCACTAGCACTTCCATTCCAAGACATACTATCAGTCCCTCCACCAATTCCAGGGAAGTTATTAGTCACAAAAATAAATTGCAATTCAATTGGAATTTCCCATTCATTGCCATTTATCATCTCACTCACTTTAATCAGTAAATTATTTTTAACAAAATCAGAATACCCTATTTGAGAAATTATTGGGAAAGTTTCATACCATGAGTCAAACCATACTGAAATGTTAGTACCATCACCAACCCTCCACTGAATGTCTTTTTTTAAAGTTGACCAAGCCCATTTCAGTCCTGAATAAACAAATGATTGCTTCCAGTTTTCAAACCACTGACCTTGTTTATTTTTAAATTTAGCAGCAAAGAATAAATCCCATTCATCTTGAGAATTTACCATCTTCCACATTATTTTCATGGGGTAAATTATTTCTAGCCCATTTACCTTTTTTTTCTTTTTTACAAACCCATCATAAAGATACTTTATATTTGATCCCCATAATTAGTTTTAGGACTACTAATATTACTATATTAACCTTTTAATATAGTAATTATCTTCTTTTAATATCCGATTTTATTTCCTTGTTTTTCTTAAATTTGGTCTTCCGTGAAAACTGCCAAAAACGGTTCTTCCGTGAAAACTCTCTAGAAAACCAAGAATATAGGAAAATCCCAATAATCAAGCTTACATAGTGTTGATCGACTCCTCAATTTCTCTTTTATCATTCTGCGACATCTTTTCTTCGTTTGTTCTTTCTTAAGCTAAAAAAAAATCAGAGCTCTTGTACTTTCATGGTTTACCATAATCCAAAACATAGAAACCCTATTATCACCGTTTTAATATTTTTTCCGTGGTATGATTTCTTCTTTACTATTTACTTTTAGTGAAATTGAATTTATCACCATTAATATGTGGTTGTTGTTAAAGATACCACAGTTATCGGTGCTAAAGACTCTGAACAGCCTAAACTAGATGCGCATAAAACTCTCTGCAACCAAGTCTAGTCTTAGTCTAGTCTCCAAGAATATCTCCTACTTAGTTTACACAGTAGTTATTTGAACTTTGAATTATATTTTTGAATCTGTAACTGCATCTGTATAACAAAGCCTATAAATAAAGTTCTTAATCTCCACAGTAAAAGTGTGGAAGATATTGCACCAAATATCATGTTCTAAGTTGGTATCAGGAGGGTTCGATCCCTCACTCTTCCGCTGTGTTAACAAATATAGGTGTTTGTTTTTCACCCATATCACCAGTTCCATCACCTACTTTAATCACATCATCCATCCATTTTAACTACAACAAAAATTTCTATCACCAGATCATAACCATTCACCATCACCATTAACATCGTTTGCTGCTAAGAAAGCTTGTTTGAATGTCTACTGCTAGTGGCAAGGCAACTGGACAGAGTATTTCATTTGATGTATCAACATTTTAGATCTGGTACTAAAAACATTCTTAAAAACCAGTTCTAAACAATTTTCAATACCTTTCAACAACAATACCAAAACAAATCATTACTATTACCAATTATATCTGTTAACCAACACAGATCAATACTACCAATTGAAGAGGTATTTCGACTATCTCACACAACCATTTGAAGAGGTATTTTGACTATCTTACACTATGAATTTGAAGAGAACACCAATTTTCTCATACAAAAGGGCTATCTTCATTACGGTTCCAGTAAATTAGAAGCAAGTTGCACCTTCGCCAGCTCCAGTACAACTTGAGGGGGAATGTTAAAGATACCACAGTTATCGGTGCTAAAGACTCTGCCTAAACTAGATGCGCATAAAACTCTCTGCAACCAAGTCTAGTCTTAGTCTAGTCTCCAAGAATATCTCCTACTTAGTTTACACAGTAGTTATTTGAACTTTGAATTATCTTTTTGAATCTGTAACTGCGTCTGTATAACAAAGCCTATAAATAAAGTTCTTAATCTCCACAGTAAAAGTGTG
>JAJJWX010004687.1:0-97466 GCA_023529315.1 Papaver bracteatum | reverse complement strand
GGACAACATTAAGTCTACAGAACAAGTAGCGGGAACATATTGCTCATTTAAGTGGGTAGAAACTAAATGGTGATCGCTGGAAGCAATAGAAAGGATTTAAATTTTCTACACCCATGATAGTTAAATCATGCTAACAAGTTTCTTGCAGAAAATTGAAACATGCAGGGTAGTGTATCAAATAGCACAAAGAATCGTTATTCATTAGGTGATAGCAATCACATACAAATGAAGATCAAAGAGACAGTACTATCCGACAAAGAGGAAAGCAAAAGTTCATGTCGCGAAACAAAATTCACCAGCACATCTCAAAAATCACTAAATGCCCTTTACTTTGTTAACTTAAAGAACCTTATGTGTCTCATTATCATTTCCTACGTAATTTGTTATAAGAAGAAGCAACACATACAAATAACCGGCACATACCAACAGCAGTCAGTTGACTAAACATATGCATCAAGTCCGACTAACTTTCCTTGTTAGGATCTCATACTCTACCATATTCTACATGTTTGAATTTGTACCGAGAAGGAGTTTGGCATAAAAACAAGGGAAAATGCTCTCGAGAAGAGCAAAGCGAGGCGGAATTTAAGGATACTCTCCGAGTAAAAGGGTAAGAATGTACCAGCCAACAATAACCTGACTTTTCACTAGTATTTAAGATACTTTGCGTCTAAATAAACAACAAAAACCTTATTGCCCAAATATCTACCTGAAACAACCAACACTGCACACTACCAAAACTCTAGTAGTCTAGCTACCTGTTGTAGTTCGATTTATAAAAATTACCTAAGTCTAACGATAAAATTAGCTGGGAAAAATCAATGAGAAAAATTGAATTCTCAGATCAGTTGAAAAGAAAAACTGAAACTCAAAAGTCCATGACATGCTACAACCCTTTTGCATTCTATTCTAGGATCGGGTGCATGTGCCCACTGATATCTTCCTACAATTGTAATTGTAAATTGTAATACACTCCTCCTTAGTTTTTCAGCTCACCATAAGCCATGTGTAACAAGTAAGAGGTTAAACCCACTTCTCAACACCTTAAAATTATCAGGTCTCTGAATTCCAACAATGCACTTAAAAAGTCTTTAACTTTAAGAAGCACCAAGTATTTAAGCTATCTAACTAATTAGAATTTCACAGGAACAACTTTACACCAGAGAACCTTACAGTTTACAGCCCTAAAACTAGTTTTTCTTTGAAATTTTCTCCTAAAATCACAAGGTCTCAAGCGGGTTAAAAGACTAATCCTCCAAAAGCCGGATTGTAAGTCTTGCATAGTATCATGTTATGCACCCCACATAAAAACTTCGACAAAATAAATGAATCATTATAAGCAAAACAAGAAATGCGCCATCTTTGTGAACAATTCCCAAGCTTGTCATATTTACCGTCCTGGAATGGTAGAAGAAACCAAAAGAAAGTCCGGCAATAAGATAGAGGAAATGAACTTTTGGTTTATATGTACGAAAAAAAATGGGGTTTGGGACCTTATAGAGAAAGATCTTTGTGATTGGATAGGGAATACCAGACTAAAAGGGGTTCTCCACTCCAAATGCTCCATCAATTCTTCTCACACTCCTTCTCACAGTCATGTCCGAAATATTGTTTGGTGTAACGCCGTTGTCCTGAAATTCAAATTGATTCTGGATAATAATAAGACATGTTCTGCCGAGAAGAAAAGACAAAGTACACAACGACGAAATATATATATGCATCACATAACAGCCAAATGCTAAGCATAAGACTCAACAAGGCAGCATTTATCAAGGTGGCAAAACTAGACGAAATGAAACCAAAAACAAACAAGAAAATATAAAACATTAAAATTAAGAAATTAAGGCAAAGCATCAGAGTAATGGAAGTATAAAAAACAACATGGCCATAAAAGCTTCTGTTTTTTGTTCAAGTAGAATTTCGTCATTTGCTTTACCATTATACAAAAACAAGCATAGGCGCACTGCCCAAATTTGAAGAAACTCAGAAATCAATCAGCCATTTAATCACACTAAAAAAAAACCTAACAAAAAGAACAAAAAGATGAAGAGTTTACCTTGGCTGATTCACTATTTAATTTTCAGATCCTAGTGGTTTACTGTATGTATGTGAAATTCATTGAAGCTCACATACATTGACTGCAGAGGTAAAGAGAGTCATGACGATTCCTCGTCTATCACTTAAACTACCCCTTCTCAAGGCTGAATGAGACCAAATTTCACGTTAGGCTGCACAAAATAAATAAATTGTGAGCCAAAAACCTAACAACGGATACGAAATCAAAACTTAAAAAGAAAATGAAGAGTTTACCAGCAACGGAAACAAACTCAACCACGGAAATCCTATGAAGAAACGCAAAGAAACTTGATATTTTGAGAGGAAAAATCATTGTGTGATTGAGTAGATCATCAACAATAATAAGACAAGGGCTTCATACTCTTCTAGGATTTTCATAGGAATCATGAGAGTAGTGGTAATAACCAGATCTGTGAGAGATAATTATAAACGTACTCTAGAAGAAGAACCATCCATTTTTATGAGAAACAAAGAATTTGGGTTTGATTGAGATCTAACTAGCTAGAGAGAGTTTATCTGTTAGAGGCGGCTACTCATTGTTTAAGGGTATCCTCTATCTCTTTTTAGGTCTACCTAAGACAAAGTTATAGATAGAAATCCAACGGTGGGAATATTTGGGACTTGACCTAGACAACACATTAGGGTATTGAAGGCTTTAGTGAAGTACTTGGTTCGGAAAATGGCCCACAAATAGTGTTAACCCGTAAAAAAAACATTTGTCGTGTCTGGGCCATATATCACATTTTGTCAAGAACTTTGTCAAGTCTGTTTTCCGCTAAATTCAATTTGGTGTACTTGTCTTATGCGTTGTACTACTTCCCCTTCTAGTTATGGATGCTTGTAGGGGTGGTTTGCCCTTTTTCGCAGCAAATCAAGATTGTACATATAAACCCAAACATACAAATACGCAAACAACTTTCTGCTAGCAATAGAAACCGTACTGAAAGCGTGTAAATCGGTTGACCTTGACCGTATTTACCTTGACCTTGCTCCAAGTACTCTGGGCAATGCTTCCAACTCTGTGCAATTGGTGAATTCTAACGTCGTTAAATTGAGAATGCAAGTGACTGAATATAATATTTTGATTGTTGTAGAGGAAAGATCCAGGAACCATAGATTGTTTAATGACCCAATATCCATGGGTATAAGTGATGCATGGCGGAAGCGTTGAATAGAAATAATACTAAAACCACATGTTTCCGAGATACCACTCTCCAGGAAAACACTACTTTTTCAATTCATCCAAGACTGATTATTATTAAAACAAAGAGCTCTTTATATAGATAACTCTTCCCGTATTTCCTAAACTATTAAAATACTTGTTACCTAAAATACAAGATATTTCTAAACTAATGAAATCCCTACATAATTAATAATATTTCTAGAATATTCTTAATAAATAATAATAACTTAATTTATTACAATATATTTTGCGAAAATAATTGAAATAAATTAGAGGATAATAAAATATGCAAGCATAATTAGCGAGGCTAGTATTAGAATCAGGTAGGACTTTTATATGAGAGTAATAAATATCGAGATGTCTCATGCTTCTCAAAGCCTTCTTATGCAGCACGGTGGCTCCAAATTGTAGGAACGACTAATAGATAGCATCCCCAGCTGATCTAAGTACCTAATCAGGCCAATAAAATGAGTCTCATTGCTGAGTTATTTGAGCATGCAGGAAATTGAACCAGCTTGAATTGCTCAATCAGTAAGTATGCCCAATGCATGTTTACAGCATCGCAAACGTGTGTTTCACTAGTAGCTTTTTCTTCTTTGAAACCAAAATATAATTAAGTCTACACTCCTTGGTCTCTTATATAATTAATAATATTTTAGGTTACGGTGGCACAAACCTAAAATTTTCTCAGCTTCAGTCCTTCTTCTTTAGTGCCACTTCATCGATGGCTTACAAATGGAATATGGGTTTTGTGTCTCATGTACCTTGGATATGAATTGGTATGAGCAAACTCGGAAATTGGATTCTTATAGGGAAGATCCTCTGATTGTTGAGGTCTAGTACCTGTTCCGGAAGAAGAAAATATAGTAAGTGGCAGGAAATTTCAAACAACTACTACTAAAATCACTTCCAATTGTAATTTTTGATAACTTAATTTCAATTAATTCATGTCTATCATAATGCAGAGAATTTTAACAGCTCTTGTTACACTGGAAGTTGGACTTTGTTGTTCAATCAGAGTCTGGAATGACAATCGAGGACGTTGCTAAACCCAATTCCAAGTAAGCCTCCTATTGGTTCTTTGCATATCCCTCGATCGAATCAGGGGCCTCAAGTAATACGAATCCAAAAGATTTAATTTTTGAAAGAGCCTCACCTAGTGAAGACTGAAGAGCGCAAGATTAACAAATGGGTTACTGAATGTGTGGGAAATGGCATATGTGACCGATGGGTTCCAATCCTTGATGATTCTAAAGTACGATGTGAATGTTCCTGAAGTCGGATTGTCTTTGAATCATAACTTAGCTGATATACATACTTGGATAAAAAAAAGAACAAAATACAATTGTCTATCGACATCAACAAGTATATTTATATACGAGATTTGTTGAGCAAGGTGGCTTCGACATTATCTGATATTAAGAAATAGTTTGTTTAAACATGTTTTGTGTTTGATTCATTCATTTATATTTTGTTTCAGAAAATATTTAAATGATATGAGAGCGGAATGTGGTCTGAGTTTAAGGGTTGGTCCTAAGGATTGGAGAAGACCTGATTATCCTGGAAGCGATTATCTGAAATTTCTTTCTCTGGTAGATTTTGAACACACTCTCTTTACGGATAAAATTAGTTGTGTTAGTCTAGTGCACCTGATCAGTACTATGTGAATGCCCAACAACCACCAATTGAGTAAGTTATTTGAGCATTGGTTTTCAAGTCTTTGTATTTTCAAATCTTGGTCTAGAAACAGACATGAAAAAAATGTCCTTAGTGTGAGATTAACCAAGTTTTTGTAATGACCTTTTAAGACTCATATATTTACAAGTATGAAGGAATATGTCTGACTAAGTTTTGGCTGTTCCGGATTATTTTTGGCAAAATTTGAAGAAGGTTGTTGCAGCTGCTATTGGCGATACATCTGCGCTTGAATCTGACACGTGACTGAGGGCCTTGTTGGGGAGATAGGACCTTTGGTAGCGATTAGGATTGGGAATGTGACTGAAACTGTTGAACAGAAGGTTGTTGGGGATGAGGTATTTTTTTTTATTGTCCTTGCTTAAAGAAGTTAACTTTATGGGACGGTGGTCTGGCATTTGCAACTAATAAGTGCCAAACAATATGGGACGGTGGTCTGGCAGTTTGTTTATACTCAATACAGCTCTTAACAGATCAAAATGTACAAACAAATAACAGTACCGGTAGATCTGATTATAAAAAAGAAAATAACAGCTTGAATTAGTTTTCACATACAAACTGAAAGGATCTGTAGAAATAACAAGCGCAGACTACCTACTTAAATAAGATTTATAACTAATGCAAAAATCAACTTTTACACCAGCCTCTGGGGCAAATCTGAACATATGTGAAATAGTCTTACTACTGACCATCAATATCATAGTTTTTGAGAGGAAAAATCATTGTGAGATTAAGTTGTTCCTGATGGATTGATGTTTCTGCTTCCATTCATGGAACATTGAAGATGAAAAATGAAGTGGAGATTTTTAAGATCTGCTGCCGCACTTGATTTTTATTTTAGGGTTAGGGTTTGGTTTTCTCTACTAAGATGGAACTAAGAATTGAGGAGACTATGCTTCCTATAAATAAGGGTTACAAATATGACCCGTTCAGTGTAGAGGTCTTTAGTGATCGTTGATTTTCTTACACTATTTGATTTAACAGCTCTTATGTATTCCGTGAGTCACCGTAATTTCTGACCGGTTGACCGTATAATATAGTGGTTCGCAAAGCCATAATTAATGATGAAGGAAGACTCCATGGCACGGCTTCAAATGAAGCAGACCCCAAGCAAGTACATATACTATGTAAGACCCATAGTCCTGAACCACCGTACTAATGCCTTGCCACATGCTAACATTAAAAATACTCGACGCCGTTCATCATTTTAGACTTTTCCGCAAACAATTTGGCTTCGTATATGCAACAATCTTTTAAAGTGACTGAAACTGTTGAACAGAAGGTTGTTGGGGATGAGGTATTTTTTGTTGTTGTCCTTGCTTAAAGAAGTTAACTTTATGGGACGGTGGTCTGGCATTAGCAACTAATAAGTTCCAAACAATATCGGAAAACAATAATGTGAAAATTAAAATTAAAAGCCAAAGAGAATAATAAGGAAAATGTTTCCTTGCTTTCACTTGCTACGCTGTTATAGTAGTACTTGTACCCTTCAGGTAAGGAGTGTTCTATCCAATTGCAAGGAGGATATGTAACCTGCCCTGCAATAGGTGCTAAAGTAGGAGTTATAGCGTCTGATGTTGAAGACCTAGGCACAGCGGCTGCAGTAGCATGACTGTTGGAAATTGTCTTTCCTAAAGAGAGGAATATTTCCTAACCATGGAGGAGACTGCAATGAAAACATCGGAACTATATAAAAGTACTTTAAATTCCATATGTTGCTTCAAAATACCATACTCTATTAGTTCCTGCGACCAGATAGAATGAGAAAAAGTGATTTAGAACCAATAACACGTAGAAAAACAAGTATCCATAAAGAAGGGGGGGGAACCTTGACGTTTTACGGAATCACCAAGCACATCATACTATGTTAGACTCCTAAGTGAACTATGAAAAGTAAATAAGACGTATCAGAGTCACACCCCAAATGGATCAAGAGAGAATATTTAGTTCCGAAGAAGCAAATGATGGTGGTATCAAAACCAAGATTCATTTATACCAATAAGATCTTGTTCATGAAGATTTCAAATCCAAATAAAATTAAACCAAAGCCTTAAGCTTAAGACACAAAGGTGTTGGTTAGGGAACTCAAAGTTCAATCACTTCAATTTGGGATGATAGAGGACAAGAGACACCAGAATACAATAGGTTAAGGGACCAAGAAGAAATCTAAGACAAGTAAGCTCGACATTTAGGCTACCAGACCCAATTTAACAGTTGTTTTAAATTTTTAAGAGAAAAATCTAATGTAAAGTACTTCTGTAGGTCTTTTCTAAAATTTGTTATTGCACCAGATCTCGAGGACAACATTAAGTCTACAGAACAATTAGATGGAGAATATTAAAGTTTCTTGCCGGAAACTGAAACATGCATAGCACTGTATTAAACAGCATGAAGAATCAATATGATCACATGTAAATGAAGATCAAAGACAGTAATGTCCTACAAAGAGCGCAGGCGGAATAAAAAAAGATCATGTATGATGCCAAATTCGTCAGCACATAAAATCACTTAGTTCCCTTTGCTGGGTTAACCTAAAGTAAAAACCCTTTGTATCTCATTAGCATATCCTACTTAACTTGTTACAAGAGACAACACATACAAATGAGCG
This sequence comes from Papaver bracteatum, assembly GCA_023529315.1. Lineage (NCBI taxonomy): Eukaryota > Viridiplantae > Streptophyta > Magnoliopsida > Ranunculales > Papaveraceae > Papaver > Papaver bracteatum. The sequence continues at coordinate 89,904 of JAJJWX010004687.1, read as the reverse complement.
GCACATACCAACAGCAATCAGTTGACTAAACATATGCATCAGGTATGACTAACTTCCACTGTTAGGATCTCAGACTCCTGCCATATTTTACATGCTTGAATGTGTATACTAGAAACGAGTTTGGCATGAAAACAAGTGGACGATGGTCACAGTACTCTTGAGAAGAGCATCAAATTTGGTGGCATTTAACGAAACTCAACTATAGAAAATTACAGACTAAAAAAAAGAATGCAACAGAAAATAATATCATGACCTTTCACTAGTAATTAAGATAACCCGGAGGCCTAGGCACAATTGGCAAGAAGAAGATAGAAATTTCACTTCATGATAACGAGAACATAAACTTAATCTGGTACGGTATAAATATAATTAATAAGAACTAGAAACAACATCGGCCATTTTGCATCCTCATATACAATAGCCGCGGTTTCCTATTTTAGTTTCTTTTATAAAAATTACCTAATGCTGACAATGAAGGTAAAATTAACCTGTAATTATGAGAAACAAGGATCGTATTCTGGAATCATAGGTCTCAATGGAGAATTTTGCACAACCTTCTCAAATCTAAGGACTTTAATTAATTTTTTATAGTATGTTGGCTACTGACATAGTCCAAAATACAATCATTGGGTTTAATATGATTGAGACAAGGATTGAAAAATGAACCTGTAACTCAATATGATTTAAAGAATTTTAGTATCCTTCAAGACAATATGCAAACTTTCCAGAGAAAATCTAAGTTACTGATACAAAATAATCTAAAAATTCAATTCAATGACAATCTACGATCTAACCAAGTTCGACTACTTGTTTGAACGTTCAACATTACATTTGTACATTTAGGCTAAATTAAGTTAGCTAAAATCATAGTTTTGAATCTAAAGTTAGAGGCATGTATGAACTCAGTTTGTAACAATTACATCAAAACATGACATAGAAACCCAAAAGTATTTGCATATTTGAGAAGCAAGAATAGAGTTAACCCTAAGCAATGGGATGTTTACTTTTACATCTTCTTGTTCTAACATATACTCGTCTAGATCTTTCTCTCATACCTATAACAATCTTATCACTGGTTTTACATTATTGCTTTGCTCAATAAACTTGAGTACAATCAAATCACTGCTAAATAGAGTACCTTTTGTTGGTAACAATTTTGGTCTGTTTTCTAGCAGGAATTCTGAATTATCCATTAATTACTAGATAACCACATCCAAGCATTTAAGTAATCCTTAATTTAACAATTCAAGATTCGATCGGACACATTTCTTCATACTTGGAAATATATTAGTTTAGAAACGTCATTATTAAAACTCGGCTAATCACACACTAAGGACATCTGCATAGTACCGACCAGGCGCACAACACTAACATGTCTAATTTTATCTGTAGAGAGTGTTTATAATACTTACAAATGATTTTGATGACAGAACTGCGGCTTTCAGTTATCTTATCTTTCTTCACTTGAGTTTATGGTAATTATTTTGGAAGACCTTCCAATTTGATCATGATGAGGCTGAATCATCTATTCATACATACCTGTCCCTGATTCCACAAGGAAGAATGTTAATTTTCGGGAAGATGTGTGAATGAGGATGTTGGGATGAAGGTTCGTAAGAAGGTTAAGTGTGTAATTGATTCCATGGGGGATATGGAAACAAGGTTAGGATATCATTTGAAGTGAATTCCCCAAAAGTAGTGGTGGATTATTTCCGAATACCCAAGAGTGCCTAGACCAATTTTCTGCATTTGGAACAAACATGAATTAATAAAAAATAGGTTATCAAAAATTAAACTGGAAGTGATTTTAGTATTAGTTGTTCGATACTTACTCTTGTGACACCAGAGAAACATCTTATACGAACCCAATTTCCGAGTCAGCACATACAGATTCATATCCAAATCAACCATTTTCTCTTCATCTTCTTGTTCTGGGAGTTTCATGTGAATCATAAGAGTAGTGGTGATATCAAGATTGATGGTGGTGTTAAGATGATCCATTATTCATAAAGAATTTGTGCAATTGTGGGAGAGATGAGATCTAACAAACAAGAACAAGAGAGATAGTGTTAGAGACGGCTGTTGAAGAGATTTTTTTTAGACAAGAGGATCCAACGATTTGAGATGTTTAGGTTTTGAGATACAGTTCCACAATAATTAGGTTATTGAAAGGATGTAGGCCTGTGTGTAGTGTTTGGTTCAAGCCTTCATGGCCCGGAAATAAAGTCAAACTCTTTCGTAATAACAAACGTTATGTTTTATAACTAAACGTTTTTTATAGCTTATTCATGTGAGTGAATATGGTGGACTTAATCTCAATGCATGATGTAATCTTGATTTTGTATGTTCCACACAAGTAAATCATCAGCATATTAAGAAAATGAAGTTGTCTGATGCGGCAAACAGGTGCGCATATTTTACAAGCGGCGTCACATTTATGTCCGTAAATTCAAAATCATATGTTGAATATTCCCATGGTCATGGGCATACAAGTTCGACTAGAGTAGAATTTAGGAACTCGATTAAAATTCAAAGAATAAAAGCTTATCCAACACATACACGACTATGTATTTATGCAAGTATGTTTCAGTCTCCAGTGAATATGGTAACTAGTTAACTCTTCAGCTCAACATATAATTGTTCAGTTATTCCTAAAGTTTGATGCAGACGAAAGATTTCCTTTTAAAATCATTAACCTGATGAAGCAATAGGCAGGTGTATAGAAGAAAAGAAATATTGACAACCAAAAGACAAACCAATACATACAGAAGTCGATTCCTCGTATACTTTTATATTTTTTTCCCTATAACAGCATTCATAAACTTAATTTTCATTGTAGTTTCAAAATTTCTTGTCCTCAATCCAAACTAAGCCATATCAAGAAAAGTTCCAGTAGTTCTTAGTACTACTACTGGTGGTGAAATGGGGGTTACACCATAGTTGAATATCCTGTTGTTTCACAAAGCATAATTCTTGTTCTTAATGAAGAAAACTTCCAGTAGTTCTTAGTACTACTAGTGGTGGTGAAATGGGGATTACACCATACTTGAAAATCATGTTGTTTCACTAAGCATAAATTGCAATTAACAAGGCATCTTCAATGGGCTGGGCTGGGCTGTCATCAAATATATCCACTGTATTAATTAAGAGGTATTTTGGTAAATTAGACAACTTTCTTTATAAATGAACCAAACCCTATCGCTTCATACGCAGTGTGTGTTACTGAGGTGCCGTTTCGAGAATCAGATGCGGGATTATGATGAGACTGGTTCTGGTATGAAATGGGAATCATTACTATACATATACTGGTGGAGATCAAAGAGAAGACAGGTCTCACAGATCTTTCAAATTCTTTTCAGTCATAATGATTTATCCTCTCAAATCTAAGTTTTAATTGAACTCCCAGCGTAAGTTCTGTAACATAATGGTGTTGTTTGATAAATGCATTGTCTTAGCCGTCAACACTGACCGTTCATGTTTCTCTATGTAGGCATATTCTCATATTTGCCTATGAGATAATAAGATGACTTCCAATAGAGAATCATATCAGTTGGAGAATGGAGTAACGAGAAACTCAAATTGGATATCAGTTGTTGGAAGTTTTCACCATTTACATGCTACAAATGCTGAAATGCAGATCTGCAAAATAAATAAATAAATTAAGATCTTATTTTTGAATTGAAGATTTGTATTAGTTTAGTTTATAGAGGTATGCAATTAATTTTACTTGATAAATTTTAGAGTGTTCGTGTATCTGACTTGGGGTTAGTTTTTCTACTTCTATCTCTGTTTAATCTGAACATAGAAACATCAATTCAGTTCGCTGTGTACATTGTTAAGGATAGTGTTTAGCCTTAATCCTGTCGATGTTGCACTTATTTATTTGTCAACGCCTTCCGCTTTGACGCAATCAAATTTGTTGTGTGTTACGTTTTTATGCTGCTATTGTGTTTTTTATCTAAAACAGCTACTACTCAGATCCAAATCTGTCCACGAATTCAGTGTATGTTTAAACGAGCACCCATACTAGTATTATCGTCTCCAACATTTCCAGAACACATTAATGAACTGGGTCAGTAAACGTCAGTTGATTCAGAAAAACATATTAGTTCTCGTTTCATATAAAAGTGTCAACCATATCACTTTTGTTAACACTATATGGATCCCTAACAACAACAAAAGGATTATTAGTTCAACTCAAATTTATCACATCCTCAGCTTCTAAAGACAAATATTTGCAATATTTTGTTTTTCATAAATAATTAGACAGATAATATCGAAAATTGGAGTTACCACTTGCCGATATTTATTACCATCTAAACTTTGATAAAATTACAAATGCAAAAGGTTACCTTATCAAAGTTGGACGCTGCATCATTAGGAGCAGACTGATTTAATGGTGCCAAAATTTGGGAATAGAAAAACGGTGGAGAAAGTAATAAAATTTCTTAGTAGTGACGTCGGTCAGACGTAGTTTTTTTCCTTGCTGACAGGACTGGACTGATACGTACCTGGTTCTTGTACTAGTCACAATGCACCTATCCTATATATATTAGAAGTTGGTTATTTTATAGATGTTAGTAAGATCAGTTAAGCAGTTATCTTAACTTCTAAAACCTATTGTTATATATCTTTATCTTTTACCTAATAAGAAGATATGATGATTTGCGAACTAATATATTTCTTCTACTTCTGAATTCTTCCTTTCTTTCTAAATTCATGTCTTCTTATCTTCTTATTCTGTAAAATTCACTGTCACAGTTACTTGGGCCTATCAATTGGTATCAGAGCCAGGCATGGCGGACGATACTCGATTAAAAACAAGCGATGGTGTTGTTAAGACATTGTCGGATGATATCAAGGTTTTGACAGATGCTATCACAAAATTGGTGGAGAAACAAGATAACCATATGGATAAACAAGATCTTCATATGGTTAAACATGATCAGCATGTGGAGGAAATCCTCAATAAAATGTCACTTCAATCAAACACCCCTACAGGAAATCCTTCATCTAGTTATCAACGGAATAAACAATCTGATGTTTACTCAAATTTTGAGAATTCCTTTGTCCCTAATCATCATCCATGGCAAATGAAGTTCCCAAAATTTTCTGGTAATGATCCTATTGGTTGGATATATAAGGCTGAACAATATTTTTTCTGCAATGAGATAGATGCCAGTCATTGGGTTAATATGGCATCATACAACATGGAAGATAGGACATTGCAGTATTTTCGGTGGTTGGAAAAGGCTCGCGGACGACTTTCATGGAAGGATCTAACAACCGGTTTCCTACAACGATTTGGTCCTCAAGCATTTCAAGATCCGGCTGGGGCACTCACCAAATTGAGACAAACTGGAATAGTTGAAGATTACCAAAAAGAGTTTGAACGTCTATCTAGTTTGGTTGATGGTCTTTCAGAAGCATTTCTTGTCAGTTATTTTTTTAGTGGCCTCCGTGACGACATTCAGTCCAGTGTTCAAATGTTCAATCCACAAGACTTGATTACTGCTTTTATCTTAGCAATACTTCAAGAAGAGCACGAAACATCAATTAAATAACTTCCTAAGTCATCTTCATTTACTAATTTCAAACCATCATCGAACCATCCCACTTTTCGACCATAATTATCTCGACACCGTGTTGTTCCTAATCAATAATTACCGCCACAACCAGGGTTATTAGGAATTGCTCCACCGTCAACTCTTCCACTACAATGGATTACAGCAGCGGACATGAAGGATATGAGAGAAAAGGGTCTTTGTTATCATTGCGATGAAAAGTACACAAGGGGTCACATTTGTAAAAACCCGCGACTATTTTTAATCGATGGTTGATGGCCAGAAACTGAGGTAGAAATGACTCATGAAGTTGCTGAAGGAGTTGGAGAAATCGAACAAGAGTCGTCTCCGGAAATATCTCTATATGCTATTGTTGGTACAAATACTCCTCAAACCATGCGTGTTGTTGGAACTGTGTTTGATAAATCTATATCAATTTTAATTGATTCAGGGAGTACCCACAATTTTATGGATCCCCAAGTGGTTTCACGTTTGCGACTTCATATAAATGCCGGAAACAATTTTAAGGTGATGGTGGCAGATGGTTCACACTTGGAAAGTGAAGGCAGGTGCACTAATGTTAAGATTATGACCCAAGGCGTGCCTATAACTGCTGAATTTTTTGTGTTACCATTAGGGGGTTGTCATGCTGTTTTGGGAGAACAATGCCTTCGTACACTAGGTCCAATTACTTGGGACTTCAAGGCGATGGTGATGCAGTATTGTCTTCATGGAAATCAGTATCGCTTGCAAGATGTAACTCCTGAACATGTTGATATTTTGGATTCAACCCAGTTTAAAAAGGAAGTGTCACAGTCCAGTAAGGGGTTTATGCTTCAACTCTTCTCGCTTCAATCAGTTCAGGCAACAAATGGTGGAGATGTGGATATCCAAAGGTTGTTGGAAGAATACTCGATTATCTTCTCTGCTCCACAGGGACTTCCACCATCTCGTGAACATGATCATAAAATTCCTTTACTTGATAACAGCGCACCAGTAAATGCTCGGCCATACAGGTACCCTCATTATCAAAAGAACGAAATTGAAAAGTTAATTGTTGAAATGTTGGATTCTGGTATCATACGGTCTAGTAATAGTCCATACTCATCTCCTGTGTTATTAGTTAAAAAGTCATATGGTAGTTGGCGTATGTGTGTTGACTATCGATCATTGGATGCTATAACTATAAAATATAAATTTTCTATACCGGTATGGTGCAACAATTTCTGCTAAGCTTGATTTGAGGTCTGGCTTCCATCAAATTTTGGTACATGAACCTGATGTTCCGAAGACAACATTTAGGACACATGAAAGGCATTATGAATTCCTGGTAATGCCATTCGGATTATCAAATGCACCCTCAACTTTTCAATCCTTGATGAATGAGGTATTCATGTCGTATTTGCGCAAGTTTGTACTTATATTTTTTAATAATATTTCGATCTATAGCGCTTCTAAATATGAGCATTTAGAGCATGTTCTTATCGTATTAAGTACTTTACAACAACATCAGTTGTATGCGAGAATGTCTAAATGTTTTTTTGGAGTGTCTCAAGTTCATTATCTAGGCCATGTAATTTTTAAGGAAGGTGTGGCTACTGATCCGGAAAAAATTCGAAGTGTCATAGAGTGGCCGGTTCCAAAAACATTGAAGGCCTTACGGGGGTTTCTTGGTATAATAGGGTACTACCGGAAGTTTGTGAAGAGTTATGGTGTTTTGGTTGCTCCTCTAACAAAGTTATTAAAGAATAATGCTTTTACGTGGACTTCTGATGCCACACAAGCTTTTGAGAATCTTAAAAAGGTACTTACGCAGTCTCCTATTTTAAGATTACCAGATTTTTCTAAAGATTTTGTGCTGGAGTGTGATGCATGTGGTATTGGAATTGGAGCCGTTCTAATGAAAGATCAACAACCCATAGCTTTTTTTAGTCAGGCATTAAAAGGAAGAGAGTTGTCATTGTATACCTACGAGAAAGAGATGCTTGCACTAATATAATCAGTACAAAAGTGGCATTCGTATCTTTTGGGGCGACGGTTTATAGTTCACACGGATCATAAGAGTTTGAAGTATTTGCTTGAATAAAAGATCACAACCCCAAATCAACAACAGTGGCTTCCAAAGCTCTTTGGGTTTGATTATAAAGTTGAGTATAAGAAAGGAGTTGATAATCCGGTTGTTGACGCTCTATCCCGATATGCAGAGTCTGAATGTGTAGCAATCTCGCTTGTACAATTCAATTGGTGGGAAGACCTCCAGCAAGAAGTGCTAAAAGATCCCTTTTATGTTAGCATACAGGAAATTGCCACTTCTTGTAAATTAGGATCTGAAAAGTACCAATTGAAGGATGGAGTCTGGTTGTTCAAAGGAAAGGTTTTTTTAATCCCTTATTCACCATTAATTCCACATATTTTGAGTTTAATGCACTGCTCTCCCTCTTCTGGACATTCCGGTTCTAAGAACACAATTGCAAGGGTTCGCAGTTCTTTTTATTGGAGGGGAATCTGGTCAGCCGTTTGTGAGTTTATCCGTAATTATCAATCTTGTCAAGTCTCTAAATCGGAAAATACGAGACCTGTAGGTTTATTGCAGCCTCTTCCCATTCCTGAGCACATCTGGACTGATATATCAATGGATTTAATTGATGCATTACCGCTAACCCGAGCTAAATCTGTTATCTATGTTGTGGTTGGTCGGCTATCAAAATATGCTCATTTTATTCCCCTTTGTCACCCTTATACTGCTGATGTGAATCAATAATGTTGTAGAAAGTGGTAGTAAGGTTGTCGTTCACTCGGACTTTGTTGGATTGATTTTTAGTTTTAATAAACGAAAATACAAGAAATAAATAAAAAATATACACAAAATATGGTAACAGGATGAAAAGACACTGGGACGCAGGATTTCACTACTTTGCATATTCTTGTGGTTCAGTCATTAACTCTAGACAATACAGCTCAAACAAAAGAATTTATGACTCTAATCCTTTGCCAACAATAGATTTCATAAAACATTAGTTGTAAGTTGTAAGCATGGCGCATCAAAAGTAATCAAAACTAAGCATGCGACATCAGACAATAATAAATAATTAATAGAAATCATAAATCAATTAAATCTATTCAAAAAGTCATAAAAAGAATTAATTAATTTACCACAATCATGAAAAGTTGCTTCCTCCCTTGTCCCGGTGATGGGGTTTAGCTCCTCATGTGGTAGACACTCTCCAATTATTTTTATATTTCTCAAAAAGTGTGTACAATGGTTAAAAAGAGGAGAACTAGCCTAAACCTGGATTTTGCAACACCCAGCGGCCATTACAAAGTCACCGTTACAACTGTTTCCAAAGAACGATATCTATTTTTTGTTGCAGACAAATTATCGTTTAAAGATTCAAAAATAACTATTCATGAACGACAGTTCCTAGCAGTTTTATGTTCTTCGTCTGGTTCTTCAGCAGAAGTTGCACTGCAACTCGTGATTTCTGCTCTCTGCAACTCTCTAATCTATCCCCTATCTCTCCATCCACTTATGCGAATTCCTTGAAGCCTTTTTATACCCAACAACCATCAAATCTTCCAAATCTTCACGTAATAAATTCTTGTTATTTCTCGGGAAAAAATACAAGAATAATATACCATTATTAACTCTTCCACGTTGCTGGTGAAGCTCAATTTATTCCAAACATACTTCTCCCTTATCTCGGACAACACTCAAATGCTGCAGCCACGAAATTTCTCGCACAAAACTCGTGTAATCCCGAGTATTTCTCTAACTTCACTATTTTGTTGAAATTCAAAGATAATATTCATTCACTCGAAATTATAGCTATTACCATTCCTGTTTTATCCAAACAGGATATTCCCTAACCAAATCTACAACAAAATCGTAACAGAATCTCTCCAAAACCAAAACAGAGTTACGCAGGAAAGAGAAGTGAATTTCCCGCCAAAACTCTTTCAAACCGTGAAATGGAGTGCCCCTATCCTGTGTGGAGGTGGTTGTGAATAGTAAAGTGTGTGCCCCTTATCCAAAAGGAGGGTGCCTTTAGTACTTTTCTCCAGGGGGGTGCAAATATCACTTTTTGAGCAACTTTTTCTACACAAGTGTATTTCTCCAAAAACACCTACACAAACATAAAAACACCAAAATTAGTACAAAAATCGAGACTGACAATAGAGACACTGAGGACAATTCAGACACAAAAATGTGTCTATCAACTGCTGTCACTATTGCCCAAGTTTTTTTTCGATAATATTGTAAAGCTTCATGGAATTCCGAAGTCTATAGTGAGTGACAGAGATGTTACATTTACTAGTCACTTTTGGCGAGAGTTATTCCGTCTCTATGGTACACAACTTTGTATGAGTACTAGTTATCATCCACAGACCGACGGACAAACAGAAGTTGTAAATCGAAAATTGGAAACTTATTTGAGGTGTTTCGTTGGTGATAATCAGAAGCGTTGGGTCGACTGGCTTCCCATGGCAGAGTATTGGTACAATACTTCTTGGCATTCTTCTACCAAAATGACCCCCTTTGAGGTAGTTTATGGCAGAAAACCACCATCATTTTTATCATATGTTCCGGGTTTAACAGATATTCAAGTTGTTGATGATATTATGCGAAACAGGCAACAACTATTCTCCCTTCTTAAGCAAAACTTGGTTGAAGCGCAAGCACGCATGAAGAAGAATGCGGATCTGAAGAGAGTTGATAAGAAGTTCGATGTAGGGGATTGGGTTTATCTTAGGTTGCATCCGTACCGTCAATCTTCATTGGTTCTTCGAGGTGCACTTAAGTCCTCGTTTCTATGGTCCGTATAAGGTGGTCGAGAAGATTGGAGTTGTTGCTTATCGATTGGAACTTACAGATGACTCCAAAATACATCCCGTATTTCATGTTTCATATCTTAAGAAATGTTTGGGTCCCCTACAACAACCTCAACAACATATTCCTCCTGTAAACGATGAATTGGAAGTCCAACATTATCCCGGGGATGTTTTAGATGAAAGAGTTATTCATAAAGGGAATCTGAATTTTCGCAAATTGTTGATCCAGTGGAAAGGAACTTCTGCAGAGGATGCTATTTGGATGAACTATAGTAAATTTGTTCACCGTTATCCGCAGTTTAACCTTGAAGACAAGGTTATTCCAAGGGAGGAGGATTGATACGTCCCTGGTTCCTGTACTAGTCATAATGCACCTATCCTATATATTTTAGAAGTTGGTTGTTTTATAGATGTTAGTAAGATCAGTTAAGCAGTTATCTTAACTGCTAGAACCTATTGTTATATATCTCTATCTTTTACCTAATAAAAAGATATGATGATTTGCAGACTAATCTATTTCTTCTATTTCTGAATTCTTCCTTTTTTTCTAAATTCATGTCTTCTTCTCTTCTTATTCTGTAAAATTCACTCTCACAGTTACTTGGGCCTATCATGGACTCTCTTTATTTTGTCGGATAGCTTTTTATTACGTCTTTTTGCACCTCAGTTATTTCTATGGAAAGTGTTTTAAAAACGACGGGAGGAAGTCTTCCACAACTTGGATGACAATGTTTCCTAAGCACACAAAAATAAAGATACGAAAGTTAATTTACAATTTGGAACTTATATGAGTCCGCAAAATGATTAAAATACAACTTAATGAAAAAATGAGGAGGTAGTTTAAGAATTCATTACAAATTACAAAGTAACGTACTCTTAATTCATGCGAAGGAAATACAATCTGAATAGGCTGATGATGGCATGGCGCTTGAAAGAGAATACAAATCCAGGTTATACATACCTTGGGATATCACTTCCATACGACTTTGCACCTTTATCAAGAGTTACATTATAGGAAATCACTGTACATCTCCCTTGCATGAGATTATGCACAACAATGAACCCCATAATTCACTTTGAGGAGTCAAAAATCCATGACACTGAAGTTTATATCAAGGAGAGGATGGTTCAGGTTAAGTGAGACTGAATTAACAAACAAAAAATGTTGATTTGTAGCTTCAAAGTTCCCCCCAAGAAACAACAATGCATCTACTAACTATTTAGGAGATCGAATAAGTAACAAAATACGCGAGATATGGTTACCATCTCCATATCAAAATGATAAGCTTAAGGAAATAATGATATACTAAAAGAGTTTTAATTACCTGTTACGGGAGAACCCAAGCTTTCAATCAAACTCTTGTGACCTACACATTTAAAATAACCAATAATTTCCAGACTGGCAATTTAAAACCGGAAAACGCAACAACATAAGATGGGTAATGATTTTATTGATTTACCTGAGATGAATGGTAGTGATTTTCTCGCAAAAAAATCTGATATAACCAAAAATTAAAAAACTCCAATCAGTAATCAAATACAAATTAAGAAGAAAAAAAAAATCAAACTAAACTAAGAGAGTAGTGATCTATCAGTTTTGAGACAATATGATGAAGAGAGAAATAGAGAATCCTGGGAAGACCATCAATCTCTCTTGAAGTTTATATAGGGGCACATTTCAAGTGATTTATGTTAACATGTATCCTGCATGAAAGGGATGGTAACCTAATCAGAAGACCCCACTAATATATTTTAAAAATAGTACACATTTCTTTGAGACATTTCATCGAACACATTACAACAAAACTCAAGTAAAACCAACCTAGAAATAGGAATAAACTTTAGATGGTGAATTAAGTTCAAGTAATATTTACTCGATAAGATCACAGTTAGATAGAACAACATATTTGATAGAGTGGGAGGATTAATTTAGACCAAATATCACAGTTAGATGTTAACAACGACTCATGGAACGGTGGAACAAAAAAAAAAAAAAAAAAAAAAAGGACGGGGTTAATGGATTATAGGAACCCGATACAAACCTTTAAGAGAAAGCAGAACGACAACAACAACACCAATAACTATTTTAGTGGAGATGTTATACATGCGAGCGGAAATGGAGGGATACACAGGTACAAGTTTATATACTTGAAAATTTGATCGAGCGTCTCGGAAATCATAAGGATTGACATGAATGAGGCATAATGGGTGGTTAATGCCTTTGAAAGTAATTTTGATTTGTAACGGACAATAGATGAATAAATGGATGCAAAAATAAGATTTGAAATGGTGAAATTTATGCTTGCATGACTCACATACGTTGGATTAGGGAGTAGAAAATGGGTGCATTCTCAACCGAGATTTATCTCTTGCAATTTTCCACATTTCAAAAGGAATGGGAGCGGTCGATCTCTGTAGATGGTTCATGCATAGCCGTCGGATGGTCATAAAACCATTTGTTTTTGCAAGATTGATATTTTATTCACGAAATTGGTTAAAAAGACCAAAACCAACAATTTCTGGGTGAAAAATACATCTAGATTTTGATAATGCTTAAATGGACAAAAATGTAAAGATTGTCAGGATGTAAACAGTTTCATCCTACCCATTTTTAAATATTTTTTCTTATTTTTAATTTACATCGGGATGCATCCAGTTTCTTCCTCGCAATTTTTTAAGTTTAAGTCAGGATGAAACCAGTTTCATCCTTGCTATTTTTTTGTTGTCCATGTCACCCATATTAATTTTTACTCGTCCATTAGAACCATGTTTTAAAAATATTTGGACAAATAATCCATTTTCCGTATTTTATTTCCTGTGGGGAAAAGATAAATCATTTTGTCAAAATCTTTGGTGAGAACAAACGTTTTTTTATAGTTTAGTCCAGTGAGCGTACTTGTGTGGTGAACTTAATCCCAATGTATGATGTAATTTGGATTTTTCATATCTACCATACAAGTAAATCAGCATACCAAAAAAAAAAAAAAAAAAAAAAAAAAGCCGATCGGCGGTGGGTTGGATGTCTTCAATAGTCCTACATGGGCTATTAGCAATCCTCTTAATGATTTCCAGACCGCTCCACCCGTCACCAATCAGTTTTATTTTTATTGATCAAAAAAAAAAGCATACCAAAAAAATGTAGTGTCATTCAGTTTGATGCAGCGCATATTTTACAAGCAGCATCACATTTGTCTCCGTAAATTCAGAATCAATGCTCAATTTTCCAGTGGGCGTACAAGGTCGACTTGAGTAGAATTTAGGAACTCGATTACACTTCAAAGAATAGAACCTTATCCAACAGATACACGACTATGGGACATTAGGAAAAGAGTACAAATTGGAGAGAAATAAATGGGACATTAGGAAAAGAGTACAAATTGGAGAGAAATAAAAACTACTTAGAAGCGGAAACTAAAGGAATCGAGGAAGCATACATAATTTTTGGTTTGTCGATGCACCTTATGTGCGCAACATTTACACACAACTTCTTCTACTTGGGCTTTGAAATATTTGTGTGGGTGATGTGATGATGTCAAACCATTTAATTTGAATTCGTCGTCTCAAACTTAGCAGGATCGCTGCATGTTAGGACATAGACTGTTCTAGAAGTCTATGTATAGTATGTCTTGTATCCTAAGCTAAGAATACGTACACGGCAAGTTTTCTTTGAGAGTCTGTATATATATATCAGTTCTTATTGTATGCAATGTATTGAAATCAATTAATAAAAACAAAATTCTTCTATTCTTCTGTTATTCTCTTTAACTAGAAATACCAAAACTCAACTTGGTATCATCCTTGTTTGATCCTCAATGTCTTCCGCATCTGCTCAAGATTCAACGGTTTTAACCCTTCTCAACAATTCTCAGTCCATGATGGCCTCTTCTCTATTTTCTCAACCTCATCATATCATTACCTTCAAACTTGACGACACGAATTACTCTCTCTGGCGTGCCCAGTTCTTACCATATCTTCAAGGATATGAACTTGATGGATTCGTTAATGGTGAAAAACCGTGCCCTGCTGCAACTCTTCCAAACACGACCAACCCTAATCCTGATTTTGCTGCCTGGAAGAAACAAGACCGTATTCTTCTTGGATGGATTTTCTACTCTTTAACCCCTGCTGTGTTACGACATGTTCATCGTATTACCACTTCTCGTGAAGTTTGGACTTCTCTCGAGTCTCTGTTTGCCTCTAAATCTTCTGCTCATGTTCATCATCTCCAATGTGAACTCCATGCCTTGAAGAAAGGGTCTCTTTCTATGAGAACCTATATTGATCGTGCTCGTGATATAGTTGACAACCTTGCTGCTGCCGAAACTACTGGTACCACTACCGAATTACGCCATTGCATCCTTGCTGGCCTGGACTCGTCATATGATCCCATTGTTACCTCTCTTACCACATCCATGGCTGATATGACTATTGAGGATTTCATTACATATCTTCTTACTTTTGAATTACGCCTTGAACAGCAACACAGGTCTTTATCTTCTACACCAGTTGCTAATATGGCGTCTTCTGCTCGATCGTTCGCTTCCAACCCTAACTCTCAACAACGACAAGGTACCGGCCAACAAGCTAGTGGTAATCGTCAACTGTCTACCTGTCAGCTGTGTGATAAGACAGGCCATCCATCTTATCTTTGCTGGAAGCGTTTTGATCGAACCTTCCATCCTCAACCACCTCGTCGACAATCATCTTCACCTGGTCAGTCTTCTTCAGCACCTCGAGAGTACATCACTCAGGCATCAGAACAGCGTTCAACTCCTGTCGCTCCTTGGATTCCGGACAGTGGTGCAAAAGACCATATTACTAATGATTTGTCTCGCATGCATATTTCTTCAGAATATAATGGTCCTGATCAAGTTCAATTGGGTAACGACACTTCTATCCCAATTTCTCATATTGGTTCTTCGATTCTAGGCACTCCGGATCGTAAGTTACACCTTCGCAATTTGATTTATACTCCTCAAATTTCACACAACTTGTTGTCAGTATCTCGGCTTACAACTGATAATAATGTTTTATTTGAGTTTCACCCTGATTTTTGTCTTGTGAAGGATCGATGTACGGGGAAGGTTCTACTACGCGGCCATAGGAAAGGAGGTCTCTATGAACTGGATGCATCTTCGATTTCTCCTACGATATGTGTTGGTGAACGTACCAGTCTCCATAATTGGCATTCTAGATTAGGTCATCCCATGATGCGTACTGTGCGTCATGTTATTTCTAAGTTTTCCCTTCCTGTTTCTAGTAATACTATCACTTTTTGCTCCTCTTGTCATGAGCATAGAAGTCATAAGTTGTCTTTTTCTTCTAGTACAACTCATTATTTGAACCCTTTGGATTTGATTGTTTCTGATGTTTGGGGTCCTTCTCATGTTTTGTCTAATGAAGGTTATCATTATTACATTATTTTTATTGATGCGCATAGTCGCTTTACTTGGATGTTCCCTATGTCTCACAAGTCAGAAGTTTATTCCATTTTCCTTGTGTTCCAAAAACATGTTGAGAATCTGTTTAACCGAAAAATTAAAATCTTTCAGTCCGATAATGCTGCTGAGTATGGTAAACTTACTCCTTATCTTTAGCAACATGGTATTTTTCATCGGTTTTCATGTCCTCATACGTCTGAACAGAATGGTTTAGTCGAAAGACGTCATCGTCATATTCGTGAAACGGGTCTTACTTTATTATCTATGGGTTCTGTACCATCGTCATACTGGTATGATGCCTTTTTTACCACATGTTACTTGATGAATCGTGTTCCATCTTCTGCTCTAGACAAAAAATCTCCTTATGAAGTTCTATTTGGGACGTCCCCTGATTACAATGCATTACGTGTTTTTGGATGCTTGTGTTATCCTCATCTTCGTCCGTATCGATCTCATAAGATGGAACCATTATCTTCTCCTTGTGTTTTTATAGGATATAGTCCATCGCATAAGGGATATAAATGCCTTCATATTCCTACTGGTCGTATTTATGTTAGTCGCCATGTTGTGTTCAATGAGACCGTCTTTCCTTTTGCTGCGTTGTCGACATCGTCTCCGTCATCTAATGATCAGGTACTATCTCCTTCCCTACATATAATTCCCTTTTCTAATGTGACGTATCCACCTTCCACTGGTAATATTGTTCCACCCGAATCATCCTTGAATGGTATACATGTGTCTTCACCAACTGTTGCTTCTCAAATATCACCTCCCGGTTCTTTGGGTCCAGTCCCACCTGTCGTCACTACAATAGCTTCACACAGTACACCAACCGTTACCTCTTTGGGTCCAGTACCACCGGCTTCACAAAGTTCACCTGTCGTTAATTCACCGGCGTCTACAGCAACTGATACAGGAGATATTATTTCGCCTTCCAGCTTTTCCTTACCTGCAGATTCTACCGCAACTGATACAGGTACACCAGTCGTTCCTTCTACATCTGTTTCGACTGGACATCCCATGATAACTCGAGCTAAGGATGGGATTTATAAACCCAATTCTAAGTATGCCCTTGTAGCTGATTTTGAGCCTACCTGCTACTCACAAGCTCAAACTGATCCAAACTGGCGTCAAGCAACAGATAATGAATATAATTCGTTGATTCAAAACGGTACATGGACTTTGGTACCTTATCATTCTTCCATGAATCTTATTGGATGCAAGTGGGTGTTTCGTATTAAACGTAAAGCTGATGGCAATATTGAACGTCACAAGGCCCGGTTAGTCGCTAAAGGATACAATCAACAAGAAGGTGTTGATTATGGAGAAACCTATAGTCCAGTTGTTAAACCCTGTACTATTCGTATTATACTTACTTTGGCAATCTCTCATAATTGGTCGATTAATCAATTCGATGTTCAGAATGCTTTTCTACATGGTAATCTTGAAGAGGAAGTTTATATGAAGCAACCCCCAGGGTATACTGAACCTAACTTTCCTACTCATGTCTGCAAGCTCCAACGCTCTCTATATGGTCTAAAACAGGCTCCACGTGCGTGGTATCATAGGCCCAGTACATTCCTATTGAATAATGGTTTTCATACTTCCAAGTGTGACTCATCTTTGTTTATTCGACGTGATGACACTGGCATTGTCTTTTTACTAGTCTATGTTGACGATATTATTCTTACTGGTTCTAGTATCACAGGTATTGATGCAATATGTCATTCTTTGAAAAATGAGTTTGCCATTAAGGATCTTGGTCCACTATCCTATTTTTTGGGTATTGAAGCTACTCGTACTTCTTCCGGGTTATTTCTTACACAAAGAAGATATGTTCATGATCTTCTTGTTCGAGTCAAAATGGATGGTGTAAAACCAATTCAAACTCCACTTAGTACAACTGGAGACATGTCATCTGATCATAGTACTTCACTCACTGATGCTACAGAATATCGCAGTATTGTTGGTGCATTACAATACCTAACTTTTACTCGTCCTGATTTAGCCTATGCGGTTAACAAGGTTTGTCAGTTCATGCACAATCCAACCGAACATCATTGGGTTTTGGTCAAACGTATATTGCGTTACTTAAAACATACTTCTACGTTTGGGATCCGTCTTAAACCAGCTAACAATATACAATTATCATTCACTACTTATACTGATTCTGATTGGGCGGGTTCGCTAGATGATCGTCGATCTACAAGTGGTTATTGTATTTTCTTGGGTGGTAATCTTATTTCCTGGAGTGCTCGCAAACAAAAGACTGTCTCTCTTTCGAATACTGAAGCTGAATATCGAGGTCTTGCTATTGCTACTGCTGAGATTATGTTTATTCAATCCATTCTTTCAGAATTACAGGTATCTACTAAATCTCCGCCAATCTTATGGTGTGATAATCTTGGAGCAACTTATCTTACTGTTAATCCTATTTTTCATGCTCGGACAAAACATATAGAAATAGATTATCATTTTGTTCGTGATCAAGTTGCTTCTAAACAATTGGATGTTCGATTTATTTCTTCTAAGGATCAAGTGGCAGATATTTTTACTAAACCGTTGTCTAAAGACCGGTTTAATATTTTACGTTTCAAGCTGACGGTTCAAGATGACCCGTTGCGCTTGCGGGAGGGTGTTAGGACATAGACTGTTCTAGAAGTCTATGTATAGTATGTCTTGTATCCTAAGCTAAGAATACGTACACGGCAAATTTTCTTTGAGAGTCTGTATATATATATCAGTTCTTATTGTATGCAATGTATTGAAATCAATTAATAAAAACACAATTCATCTATTCTTCTGTTATTCTCTTTAACTAGAAATACCAAAACTCAACTCTGCATATATGTGGGTACCAAATTATATGTTGAACGATGCCGGGAATTTTTAAATTTGAATGTTAGTGAATAACCAATGCGGGATATTTGGGTACTTGGGTCTGCGTTTAATCCTTACGAATGTTGGAATAAAACGGTCAGTCATCAATCAGTTACGTGGAATCCGTCTGATCAAATAGCTTAAACAAATCAACGATCACAATTTAGTCCTCAACTAAACGGGTTAGATTTCTTGGCCTTATATAAGAAGAAAGTTGTCCAATTACTCATCTGTGTAGAGAAGAAAAAAAAACTAACCCTAAAAAACCAAGAGTGGCGGCGAGCAAACACAGATCTCCTCCTCATTTTCTTTTTCTTCAATGTTCCATGAATGGAAGCAGAAACGTCAAGCCATCAACAACCTACCATCACAATGATTTTTCCTCTCAAAAATTATGATATCATCTGAAAGCTTTTCCTGGTTAAGATCCTTTTGCAGTTCTATAGCAGTCTCAGATCTTTCCGGAAAGTATCAACTTAAGAGTTGTCCCATAAGTCCTGCTCTAAGAGTTGATTTTTGTATTAATTATGAATAATTTTAAGGAGTAAGTCTTCTACTTGTTATTACAGATCCTCTTTGTTTGTATATAAAAATCAAATTATTAATCAGATGTATTGACTGATTTTGATTGTTATTTTATTAGATTTTATTAAAACTTCAAGAGTTGCATTGAGTATGAATGAACAAAATCGCAGCCGAAAATGCCTATTTACGGTGTTTTTTGTTCTCAATTTAAGACATGATGGTTATAATTCGCCTCATCAAGTATACCATTACCAAATAGGAATGCACTTTCAGGAAGTAAAACCGATGAACAAACTTTGCATAATTTAGATCCAAAACCGTTGGCTGCTTACTTCCTTATCTCAAATGGCTTGGTGTAGAATTTGGCGAAGTTCCTTCATCTTCACTCAATCCTGTGCAAGCTCAACTTCTGCTATAAACGAATCAACTTCTACTTGAACTAAATTGCCAACAGAGTCTCATCACTTGAGGATAATTCCTGAAAATGTTGGTTTGCATTCACCTTAATAGTGAACTTAGCAAATTGAGGGAATTTCTACAAGTAACAATTAAGACAAAAAAGTAGTCTCTGAAATAGTGAGTCGGAAACTAAGCAACTCAGTCACCGGCCCAACACAAGAATTGGCACTGCCTTAAGTTGCATGCACATAATGCTAATTATCGAAGACCTTGACAAAGTGTTAGACCATTGTCCTCTTCGATACCATGCCTTTAAGATTCGTAATGATTATCAAATACCAGCTGTGCATTCACTAAATTACCTGAGTGGCCACACAAATAAGGCTGTTGAAACATTAGTGTAGTATGCCGCTTTCTTTATGTTTGTAATGGATGATCATTTAATTTGTAACACTTTACTAATTATACGATGATTCTGCTAATGAACCCAGCACTTGCACTATTCAGCAACAGCTTTGCGTTCTCGGAGGATAATGAAAATGTTGATTTTGCATTCACCTTAACAAAGCAAAGGTCCGTTAAGTAACAAGACAAAATAGCAGTGACCTCTGTGTTTTTATGACAAATCGGCTATCTAGACAAACAATAAACAAATTATAGGACCAATAATGTACAAACAAGAATAGAAGACAAGCTGTTGGGAGATCCAGAAGATATCTCCTTAATCAATTTATGTACATATCATAACATTCAAATACCCCACGATCCAGTTACTGGTGCATCTATACCGTTATGGAATTCCAGCCTCCTTGGATAGCTCTTCATCTCTCAAACCCCTATGGGAGAGCCTTTTGGCTCCCACGGCTAGAAGTCCCCGATGGGTCATTTTTCCATGCTGACCTGGTGATGAAAATCCAACAAAAATTTCAGAACGAGAAAGTGGAATAAAGTAAAACATATATATCAATATTGAAAGAGAATAGAAGTCTATATAGAGGATCCACCCAAAAGGAGACCAAGATCTAAGATAAGTAAGCTCAACATAGTTGATTTCAAATTTTCAAGGAAAATATGGCTCATTTAATGGCCTAGTCGGTCAGAGATTAATAAAGGAAATGGTGATCACTGAAAGCAATAGAACGGATTTAAAGCATGCTAACAAGTTTCTGGATGAAAATTGAAACATGCATAGTAGTGTATTAAACAGCACGAAGAATCAGTATTCAGTAGGTAAAAACGATCACATACTAATGAAGATCAAAGAGATAGTACTATTCTACAATGAGCGCAAACAAACAAAAAAAAAAAAAAAAAAATCACGTATGAAACCAAATTCTTCGGCACATCTCAAAAATCACTCAACGCCATTTACTTGGTTAGCTTAAAGTAAGGATCCTCTGTGTCTCATTATGACTACCTACAGTAGTCAGTCGACTAAATATATGTGTCAGGTCTGAGTAAATGGCACTGTTAGGATCTCAAATTCCTACCGTATTTTACATGTTTCAATTGGAAAGCATAAAGAATTTCAACTCATGAAAACGAACACATTAACACAAACAGGTAAAGATATAAATAGGAACTAGAAAGAACACCTTGCCACTTAAAATCCTAATATATTGTAGCCACACTGTATACTACGAAAGAGAAACTGTAACCCGAAAGTCCAGAACAACCTACAACCCTTCTCCATCCTATTCTAAGAGGTTAAAATGATGGATTTCCTTCTCAACACCTTAAATATAACAGGTCTCTGAAGTTCAGATAATGCAATTACTAAGTCTCTAATTTTATGTAGCATTAAGTATTTCAACTATCTTACTAGTAATATTTCAACCAGCTTCACACCAGAGCCATACAATTTACAACCCTGAAACAAGTTTGCCTTTAAATTCCTCTCCCAAATTGCAAGGCCTCAAGGGAAAGACTAAATCTCTGAAACCCAAACTCTATGTATTGCATAGTATCATGTTATATATGCAGAAACTTCAACAAAATAAACAAATAGTAGTATGAAAAAAAATATCATATGCACCTTCTTTGTTAAGAATTCCCCAAGCTTTGCGATGTTTACCATCCTGGAATGCGAGAAGAAACCAAGGAATGTCAGACAATAAGCTAGAGAAAATGAACTTTTTGTGTATTTGTATAAAAAAACAACGTTTGGGACATTAAAGAGATTGATCTTTGTGATTTGATAAGGAATACCATACAAAAGGGTGTTCTCCACTCCCAATGCTCCATCATTTCTTCTCACACTCCTCCACACACTGTCCTGTCCAAGCGTTTGTTGGGTGTAACGCCATCATTCTTCAATTCAAATTGATTCCAAATAATTTTAAGATTTTTTCTGAAAAGACCAAGCATACAACAACGAAACCAAATCCTAAGCACAATACTCAACAAGGCAGCATTTATCAAGGTGGCAAAACTAGACAAAAGGAGGACCAATAACAAACAAGAAAGGTGGAAAAACTAGACGAAAAAAGGAGACCAATAACAAACAAGAAAATAGATAACATTGGAAAAATATTAGAATTAAGAAATTAAGGCAAAGAATCAGAGTCATGGAAGTACTATATAGAACAACATCGCCAGAAAAGCTTCTGTTTTTCTGTAGAATTTCGTCATTTGCTTTGCCATTATACTAAAATAAATCATTCATGGTGAAACTAAGACCTAATATTTATCAACATCCAATCAATCATCCACTTAATCACAATAAAACAACCCTAATAAAAAAGAACAAAAACATGAAAAATTTATCTTGGTTGATCCAGTATTTAATTTTCAGATCGTAACGAAGAGTTTACCAGAGAAACGACAACAAACCCAACCACGGAAAAGCTACAATGATGCACAAAGAAACTTGAGTTTTGAGAGGAAAAATCTTTGTGTGAGTGAATAGATCATCAACAACAACAAGACAAGTTCTTCATCTTCTTCTGGGATTTTCATAGAAATCATGAGAGTAGTGGTAATAACCAGATCGGTGAGAGAGAATCATAAACGTACTCTTGAAGAAGAATCATCCATTTCTGAGAAACAAAGAATTTGGGTTTGATTGAGATCTAACTAGCTGGAGACAGTTTATCTGTTAGAGGCGGCTACTCAATCTTTTAAGGGTATCCTTTATCTCTTTTTAGGTCTACATAAGAGAAAGTTATCGATAGAGATCCAACGGTGGGAATATTTGGGACTTGACCTAGACAACACATTAGGGTATTGACGGCTTTAGTGAAGTTTTCGGTTCCGAAAATGGCCCAGAAATAGTGTTAACCTGTTTTTCAGAAAATTCAATTTGGTGTACCTTCTCTTATGCATTGTACTACTTCCCCTTCTATTTTTTGTAGGCTTGTAGGGGTGGTTTGCCCTTGATTTTCCGTTTTTTTTGCAGCAAATCAAGATTCCCGAGTAAAGAACAAATCAAGATTCCCGAGTAAAGAACAAGCTAAAAGTAAATGAGAAATGTATATTGTATAGTAGTACATCTAAACCCAAACAGGCGAATACGCAAACAACTTTCTCCTAGCAACATAGAGCAAACACAAACAGAATACGCATAGTATTAACAAAAGCTCATCTTTCTGACCAGACTGTTGCGTCATATGCAACTCTTGCTGTAGAGTTGTAGGAAATAAAGTGATTTTCAATGATGTTGGGATTGATAGAACAAAGATGCAAATTAGAATTTTTCTTTTAATCGGAGATTGGAAGGTGATAGGTGGTCTGAGCAGTTTTGTGTAAATGGGATCTCTCAATTGAAGGTTATATTATCATTCGATATGTAAAGGGAATCCTTGTGCTGCGGATAGAGTCATATCCAGGATTCATATTGGGATAGTGTTAAGAGTTGTTGCTGGTGATCTGGGATGTGCTACAAACTTCATAGCTGAAATTTTGTCTGTTATTCGATGTGTTAAGAGTTGTTTCTTAGTGAAGTGTTCCGTTCGGAAAATAGCCCGGAAATAGTGTTAACCCATAAAAAAATAAATTGTCGTGTCTAGGCCATATACTCACATTTTGTCAAATCTATTTTTCACAAAATTCAATTTGGTGTACCTTCTCTTATGCGTTGTACTACTTCCCCTTTTATATTTTGTAGGCTTGTAGGGGTGGTTTGCCCTTGATTTTCCGTTTGTAGCTGATAGAATTATTTTTTTTGATGACTGAAACCTAGCTTGTCTCTGCTGAGACAGGACCTGAGATAGCTGAGAATACGAATGGAGTGCAGGCTGATGTAATTGTTGCTGATGATGAATACCAGCAGGACCAGAGCCACCTTCTCGAGGCATTACCTGTGGAGCAACAGAGGCAGTCTGCTAGAGCTTGAGCCTGGGAAACTGGCATTTGATAAACTACCATATGAGAGTTGCGATGGTCCGATGGAAGTACTTGATTAAGGGAGGGTCCAACGAAAGACTTGGAAGCCCGTAACTAGCTTGTTGTGTTGATGTCTGTGAGTAATATGAGACCCGCGTGTTCTGGGATTGTGATGTGCAAATATTCAATAAATGGACCTACTCACTTGTGCATTCCAGCACATCATTTGATCCAAACCATATGACATACATAGCCTCGATGCTTTCCGTGACTATATATGCGTTCCAAATCTTAAAATTGGCTATCAGTTCCTGCAACAAGATAGAATGAGAAAAAATGATTACGAATCAATAATGTGAATAAAAAGTATCAATAATTCAGGGGGAGCCTTCAATTTTTACGGAAGCGCCAAACATCGCATACTAAGATAGACTCCCAAATGAACTACAAGAAGTAAGTAGGTCGTATAGGAACAAGACTGATACTAAATTCTAAAGAAGCAGATAATGGTGGCTCCATGTGATCAAAAACAGGAAGCATTTAAATTTCAATAAACTCAAGTTGCTCATCAAAATCTCAAATTTAAATAAGAAGAAAAGATCTAAATATTGATCATCCCGGTTAAAGGACGTGAAATCCTATGCCTACTCCTATGGTAATGCATTTTTCCAAAAGAAGGCGGGATAACTGTCTCTTTGGTAACAGATGCCGAAGAGTGGTCCAAAGAATGAAACAAGAACTGTCACAGCTATAAAATATTTGACTTCTGAGGAAATGCTCCGAGCTTCCAGGTGCTCATAAATGAAAGTTCAAAAGTGAAACAACCAACTTAGACAATGCTAAAATTGGGGCTTTCATCATCATTATTTATCTGTAGTTGTTCACTAGAAACACATTTTTCAGAAACTAACGATAAATGGTTTGAAGATTATGGCTGAAAATAAGATGAGATTAGCCAGGAATAAAACAAGATACAGTATGAGCACAAGCTTCAGGCTAGAGGAATAAAGACGTGGAACACACAAATTTCCCATTGCCGTTTGGGTTGATCAGGATGAGCCTGGCTCAATCATTTACAGTCAGATTTGTTTTGCTATCTCTAATCTGAATGAACATAAAATGTGGACTTAAAAAAGAAAAGATAACCAGAGAACCTCATCGATAAAACGTTTGTACCTAAGCAACAAGTATAGAAATGTCATTAATCAAGAAGATATATTAAATTAAGTTTTATACAATCGAACAAGAGGCGATTAGACCAAAAGCAAGCACATAAACATGAATCTAACTCTTAGATTCGATGATAATGTCCTTAGAGAGAAATGTTCTCCAGGATTTCACTTTATATCAAAATAATATCTTTTAGAATTACAAGAGTTAAGGTGGAGATTATTCCCCTTATTCTAAATACGGTAAGATAATAATATTTATTGTATTACAAGAGTTAAGGTTGATTGTTTAGAAACGTTTAGTCTGGTTGTCAAACCTGCTACTATTCGTACTATTCTTACTATTGCTACTTCACGTTCTTGGCCAATTCATCAGCTAGATGTTAAGAATGCTTTTCTCCATGGTGATCTGACCGAGGCAGTTTATATGCATCAGCCTCCGGGATTTGTTGATTCTGCTCACCCTGATTTCGTATGTCGACTACGTAGATCCCTATATGGTCTCAAGCAGGCTCCTCGGGCGTGGTTTCAGAGGTTTGCCAAGTTTATTACTAATTATGGTTTTTGTGGTAGTGTGTGTGATCCATCACTATTTGTTTAACAATCTGTCTCATATACGGCATACTTACTGCTATATGCAGATGATATTGTTTTGACTGCAGCTAACAATACTCTCCTACACTGCTTCATTGATTTAATGAAATGGGAATTTGCCATGTCTGACCTTAGACCACTACATCATTTTCTGGGTATTACTGTCACTCGGTCATCTTCAGGATTATATTTGTCTTAGTCATTATATGCTAAGGACATCATTGCTCGTGCCTCCATGACACAATGTAACCCAGTGGCTACTCCGGTCGACACCAACTCCAAGCTCAGTGCTACTTCTGGTCATGCGATTAAGGATCCCACTCTATACAGAAGCCTGGCTGGAGAATTACAGTACCTCACCTTCACACGGCCAGATATTTCATATGCAGTTCAATAGGTATGATTATTCATGCACGACCCGCGAGAGCCTCACATGCAAGCCCTTAAGTGAATCATTCGCTATCTTCAGGGGCACAATTCATCACGGTTTATTTATCTCGGTCTCTTCTACTTCTGGATTAACGGCATACTATGATGCTGACTGGGCGGGATGTCCTCATTCTCGTCGATCGACTTCGGGTTACTGCGTCTTTCTTGGTAACAACCTCATCTCATGGTCATCCAAACGTCAGGCAACAGTTTCTCGATCCAGTGCTGAAGCTGAATACCGAGGGGTAGCAAATGGTGTTGCTGAAACTATATGGCTTTTCAACCTCCTTCTAGAGCTTCATCTTCCTCTACGACATGCTACTATTGTATACTGTGATAATGTGAGTGCGATTTATATGTCCGGAGACCCTGTTCAACATCAGCGCACCAAGCATGTGGAAATTGATATACACTTTGTACGTGAACGCGTTCGTATTGGTGACATTCATGTTCTTCACGTCCCCTCTGAAAACCAGCATGTGACATCTTCACCAAGGGACTTCCTCGTCAGCTATTTGATCGTTTTTGGTCTAGTCTTAGCATTTGCTCCTCTCCCGCTCAGACTAAGGAGGTGTAATAGAATAAATATTATTATCTTACCGTATTTAGAATAAGGGGAATAGTCTCCACCTTAATTCTTGCAATTCTAAAAGATATTATTTTGATATAAAGTGAAATCCTGGAGAATATTTCTCTCTAAGGACATTATCATCGAATCCAAGACTAACTTCGCCGGAACTCTTATTAGCTTAATCTAAACAGGATTTGATATTAATGTAAACGACATCAGAAGATATATATAAGAAATTACGTAAGATATTTCTTCCTCGACATTCAAATGAACTGAATGTTATCTTTTTACTGAAGTTGTCCAAAATAGAATTATTGGTTTTACTACGACTGAGACAATAGATGGAAAATTAACCTGTAATTAAATCATTGTTGAACCCTTCAAGACCATATGAAAGTTTCCAGAGACAAATCTACTGACAAGATAAGATAAACTTGGCTAAAGTAATCCAAAATACAGTCATTGGTTTTAATACGATTGATACAATGACTGTAACCTGTAATCCAATATGATTCAAAGAATTGTTGAACCCTTCAAGACCATATGGAAACTTATAAGTTACTGATGCAAAACAATCTGAAAATTCATTTTAATGACAATCTGCGGTCTAACCAAGTTCGACTCCTTATTTGAATGTTCAACATAGGCACCTAGATTTGTACATTTAGGCTAACTTGAGCAAGTTAGAACCATATTTTTGAATCTAACTTCAGAGACAAACACGAACTCAACTAATAATAGCAACAAAATATAACATAAAAAGTCGAAAAGATTTGCATATTTGAAAAGCAATAATAAATCAGTTAATACGAGTAAAATTACACTGATATAGAGTTAATCCTGAGCAATATGATGTTTACCTTTACGTCCTTTTGTACTAACTTATATTCTTCTCGCTCTTTCTACATATCATACGTATAGCAATCTCATCAGTAGTTTATGTTGGACAATAAACTTGGGTACAATCAAACCACTCCAAAATACAGTACCTTTTGTTGGTAACAATTTTGACTACTCTCTAGATAAAATTCCTAAGCACGTCTAAACATTTAAGTAACATATAGCAGTTCAAGACTTTTGTCAGTCAGACACATTCCTTGATACTTGTAAATATAGTATTACTTTCGAAAAGTCATTACTAAAATTTGGCTAATCTCACACTAAGGACATGTTTTCATGTTATTGTTTCTAGATCTAGATGTCAAAAACCAAATACTTGAAACACAAAGCTCAAATAACTTACTCATCTTGTGGTTGCAGGACATTCGCATCGTAGTGATAAATTTTGCAATGCTTACAAATGCTTTTGATGGCAGGAGTGCTGCTTTCTTATACTCATTTCTGCACTTGAGTTTCCATTTTTCACTTTGGAATTTGGCTTCCAAGTTGATCATGCAGAGGATGAATCATCCGTTGAGAGATACAGTGGCTGATTTGAATGAGGCTGTTGGGAAGAAGGTTGAGTTTGGGGAAGATGTGTGAATGAGGCTGTTTGGCTGAAGGTAATTGTGTAATTGATTTTTATATCCCTGATTCCATCGAGGGAGATGCAATGAAAGTTATAAAGGAGGAGATAAAGGGTGTAAATGATTAATGGTTGTATTTTGTCAGCGTCAGCTTTTGCTTTCCGCTGATGAACATCGGTGCCTCATCAAACCGATTCTCTGCATTATGAAAGAGATGAAATTAGGTTATTATAATTTAAAATTGGAACTGATTTTATTAGTAGTTCTTTAATACTTACTCTTTGGATGCTTATTAGTGCATTTCGTTTTGCCGGAACAGCTAAAACAACTTAACCCACGAAGAAACTCCACCGTAAGAACCCCATTTCCGCATCTTCTCATACCGAATATTTAGATATCCAAATCAGCCATTTTCTCTTCATCTTATTCTTGTGCAAGTTTCATGGTTTTTGACTACTATTAGGCTGATCGATTCAGAAGACTGACTAGACGAATTCTCTGCATTAAGAGCAGAAAGAATTAATTGCAATTAGGTTATTAAAACTCAAATTTGATACAAATTTTAGTTGTTGTTGTTTGATACTTACTATTGTGATGCTGGTGACTACATTTTCTACGGACGCAACAAGTACCAGCTTATAAGAACCTAATTTCCTAGTCAGCTTATACCGATTATAAATATCCAAATCAACCATCTGTTCCTCATCTTCTTCTTCTGAGAGTTTTGTGGGAACAATGTTGTTAAAATCATCCACAATCTGTAATTTTTTTTTGGGATGATGGGATCAAACTAAATGAACAGGAGTTGATGTGATGATAGGCGGCTGTAGAGAATCTCTTCAAGTACATAAGAGAACGATAGACAAGAGGATCCAACGGTTGGAGATGCTTAGGTTTTGACACATTAAATCCACATTAGGGTATTGAAAGTGTGCAGACCTGCAAGGTAGTGTTTTGTTCAAGCCTTGGTGGCCCACTGGCCCGGATATAAAAATGGTCATGTCTACTCTACGCTGGTCATAAACAAACGTTTTTCTTAACTTCCTTGTTAAGCCATGAAAATCCTTGTTTTCTTAAATTTGGAGTGAATTTTGAGATGATAATTTTCAAGTTGAAGAGGAAGTTCAACCACTCAGAAATTTGGAAGGGGCCTCACTCAAATGCTATCATCAAGTATTTTGGAAAATTTAAAGTGACTATTCAATTGAACAACAAGACTTGCAGCTAGGCTCACCCAACTCGGAAATTTGCACAATTCAAACCAATGACAATTGCTACAAACTCATTTCACAAATTAAGAGAATTCCAAATGTCAGATGCAAATTTGATTAATTCATTCTCAAAACAATTAGCTCCGTAATCATTTA
The DNA here is from genome assembly GCA_023529315.1 of Papaver bracteatum. Taxonomy (NCBI): domain Eukaryota; kingdom Viridiplantae; phylum Streptophyta; class Magnoliopsida; order Ranunculales; family Papaveraceae; genus Papaver; species Papaver bracteatum. Next base: position 60,346 of record JAJJWX010004687.1, on the reverse strand, counting down.
AAATCTACCAGTAGTCACCAACATAAACCGAAGTTTGAAGATACTTCCTAGAGAGAATCATCATGAAAAGGAGGTTCGCATCTAATGCAACAAATAACAAGTTTGTGTCCGGAGATGATCTGACATTTCCTCTTAAGTTTAACACGGATATACTAGTAATTAGTTTTACCACTCAATTAAGAGCATATATACTCCCTCTGTACCTATTATATAGGTGGAATTTTGATTTTTATTTGTCCCACTAGATAGGCAGAATCCTAGTGTCAAGATGAATTTTTTCCTAAATACCCTCATTTATTGTGCATAGAAAGTTGTAGTAGGAATAAGACAATGGATAAAACAAGAAAAGATAAAAGAAATTATGAATCCAATGCAATTTTCTTAATCTAAAAGAATTGTCCCCCTCCACTTATATATGTGGTACGGAGGGAATAGTTTCTGAATTTGTGCTTTATCTTTATTGTTTTTTAATTGAATCATGTATTCTACAAAGCAAAAAAGTTCTCTACCTTGACACAAACACGTTGGAATGCACATTTTATGTAAAATGACCGTCTTAAGCTCATTTTGTCATAGTTCGCTCGTGTTTCTGATCGAAACAATGAGGTTATTTTTCTTTCATCTAATTTGGGTTGAGTTTGATTCCCCATTTTGAACTTTCGGCTTTAGCAAACAATTTTTAGACCGGAAACAAATCCGCAGCATTCTGAAAACCGACAAAAAAAACTCACAAAAATATGACTCTTTGATTTGGAGATTTAACGCCTTTATCTGCAAGTAATATCATGTCCCCATGGGCAGAATAAATGATATTATCAACTAAAAGGTGTGAAAATCTCTGCGGAGACAACCAAATACATTAATCACTGCTGTTTTTTCTTCTTCTTCTTCTTCATTTCCATATAAGGTTGTGATATTTAAATCGGCTATGTGAAAAGGGACAATTCTCCTGGTGATAATTTGATTGTTGTATTCATACAGGGGTGTTTCAAATTTAACACATGTCAGTTTGATTCAGAACCAAAAATATTTTCTGCAAAGGATGACGTCACATTGTTTGTGGTGCAGTGTTCCCTTTCAGGGTACTGCTTTAACCGAAGTAGAACCCAAAAAAAAAAAACGGGGAAGTGGTATGAACTCCACTCCTAAGTGACGTGTTTTAGGCCTGCTTTAGAACTAATTAAAAAATTCACAACTTCTCATGGGTATTAATCTCAAGCATTTATTCTTGCAAAGAATGCAACGCGAGCACATGGAAAGTTCCTTTGTTCCCCAATTTTTTGCATTTGAGAAAACTCAAATCCTATAAAATATTCATACAAACGAAACACGAAGTCACAAATGATGAGCCACATTTTTCTTTTATTTTTCATTATTATACGTTAAAATGCCGGTGCGTATGCACCGGGTTAGCAGCTTGTAGATATAAATAGGACGTAGAATTTCGTCATTTCCTTTGCCATTATACATAAAGAAATCATTCATCATGAAACTAAAACATAATATTTATCAAGAACCAATGAATCAAGGTTGCACTCATTTGGTAATGAATCCCAACAGCGGGCATAGGACCAATGCCCAAACTTGAAGAAACTCAGAAATCAATCAGCTACTTAATCACACTAAAACAATTCTAATAAAAAGAACAAAAACATGAAAAATTTATCTTGTTTGATCCAGTATTTAATTTTCAGATCGTAGTGATTTACTGTATATATGTAAAATTCATTGAAGCTCTACAAGAAAGAAGAACTTAATTCACTATCATTGACTACAGAGGTAGAGGAGAGTTATGACGATTACTCGTCTATTACTTAAACTACCCCTTTTGAAAAGGAGAACAAATTGCACGTTTGGATGCACAAAATTGATAAATTGTGAGCCTAAAATCAAACAACAGATACGAAATCAAAAATTAAAAATAAAATGAAGAGTTTACCAGCAACGGCAACAAACCCAACCACGAAAATGCTACAATGATTCACCAAGAAATTTGAATTTTGAGAGGAAAAATCATTGTGTGAGTGAATAGATCAGCAACAACAACAAGACAAGTTCTTCATCTTCTTCTGGGATTTTCATAGAAATCATCATGAGAGTAGTGGTAATAACCAGATCGGTGAGAGATAATCATAAACCTACTCTTGAAGAAGAATCATCCATTTTTCTAAGAAACAAAGAATTTGGGTTTGATTGAGATCTAACTAGAGAGAGTTTATTTTTTAGAGGTGGCTACTCATTCTTTTAAGGGTATCCTTATCTCTTTTTAGGTCTACATAAGAGAAAATTATAGATAGAAATCCAACGGTGGGAATATTTGGGACTTACCTAGACAACACATTAGGGTATTGAAGGCTTTAGTGAAGTGTTTGGTTCGGAAAATGGCCCGGAAATAGTGTTAACCCGTAAAAAAAATATTTGTCGTGTCTGGCAAAAATACTAACATTTTGTCAAATCTGTTTTTCACAAAATTCAATTTGGTGTACCTTCTCTTATACGATTGTACTACTTCCCCTTCTATTTTTTTGCAGCAATTCAAGATTTGCCGAGTAAAGACCAAGCTAAAAATAAATGAGCAAAGTATATAGTATAGTAGTACATCTAAACCCAAACAACTTTCTCTTCGCAACATAGAGCAAACACAAACAAAATACACATAGTACTAACAAAAGTTCATGTTTCTGACCAGACTGTTGCGTCATGTACAACTCTTGCTGTAGCTGATAAAATGATTTTTTTTTATGACTGAAACCTAGCTTTGAAAGCTTGTGTTTGTTAAGACAGGACCTGAGATAGCTGAGAATACGATTGGAGTGCAGGCTGATGCAATTGTGGCTGATGATGAATACTAGCAGGCCCAGAGCCACCTTTTCGAGGAATCTCCTGTGGAGCAACAGAGGCAGTCTGCTAGAGCTTGAGCCTGGGAAACTGGCACTTGACCTACTACCAGATGACATCTGCGATGGTCTGATTGAAGTACCTGATTAAGGGGGGGTCGAACAAAAGACTTGGAAGTCCGTAACTAGCTTGTTGTGTTGACGTCTGTGAGTAGTACAAGACCCCTGTGTTCTGGGATTGTGATGTGCAAATACTCAATAACCGGACCTATTCACTTGTGCATTCCAGCACAACATTTACTCCAAACCATATGACATACATAGCCTCGATGCTTTCTGTAACTATATATTCGTTCAAAAACTTACAATCGGCTATCAGTTCCTGCAACACGATAAAATGAAAAAAAATTATTACGAATCAATAATGCGAATCAAAAGTATCAATAATTCAGGGGGAGCCTTCCAAATGAACTAAGATAAGACTCCCAAAATGAACTACAAGCAGTAAGTAAGTCGTATAGGAGCAAGACTGATACTCAATTCTGAAGAAGCAGATAATGGTGGCTCCATGTGATCAAAACCAGGAAGCATTTAAATTTCAATAAACTCAAGTTGCACATGAAAATCTCAAATTTAAATAAGAAGAAAATATCTAAATATTGATCATCCTGGTAAAAGGACGTAAATCCTATGCCTATTCCTATGGTAATGCATTATGCCAAAAGAAGGCGGCATAACTGTCTCTTTGCTAACAGATTCCCATGAGTGGTCCAAAGAATAAAACAAGAACTGTCACAGCTACAAAATATTTGACTTATGAGGAAATGCCCTGAGCTGCCAGGTGCTTATAAATGAAAGTTCAAAAGTCAAACAGCCAACTTAGACAATGCGAAAATCGGGGCTTTTCATCATCAATATTTATAAATGAAAGTTCAAAAGATAACAAGAAACACGAGATTAAGGGATCAGGATGATGGAGTCGTTGTGGCCGTGATTCAAAATCCCATGTGATCCAAATAAAGGCTGGATGAGCCTGGCTCAAGCATTTACAGTAAGACTTTTCTTGCTATCTCTAATCTGAATGAACATAAAATGTGGACTTGAAAAGGAAATGACAACCAGAGCACCTCATCGATAAAACGTTGGTACCTAAGCAACATGTATACAAAAATGTCATTAATCAAGAAGATGTATTAAATTAAGTTTTATAAAATCGAACAAGAAGCAATTAGGCCAAAAACAAGCACAGAAATATGAATACCTAACTTCACCGGGACTCTTCTTAGATTAATCTAAACAGGAATTCATATTAGTCTAAACATCATTAGAAGATATATATATATAATTAAGAATTTACGTAAGAAACTTCTTCCTCGACATTCAAATGAACTGAATGTTATGTTTTTACTGAAGTGGTCCAAAATAAAATTACTGGTTTTACTACGACTGAGACAATAGATGGAATTCAAAGAATATTTCAAACCTTCAAGACCATACGAGAGTTTCTAAAGAAGCTAAGTTACTGCTGCAAAATAATCTAAAAAATCAACTTGATCTATGATCTAACCAAGTTCAACTCCATGTTTGACTATTCAACATAGGCATTTACATTTATAGTTTATGCTAAAATAATACTTTGAATCTAATGTCAGTGGAGATACCAACTCATTTTGTAAATAATATCAAAACACAACATAGAAAGACAAAAGTATTTGAACTTTGAGAAGCAAGTGTAGATCAGTTAAGACGAGTAAAACTACACTAATACAAAGCCAATACAGTTATATCCTTATATATTATGAGTTAACAAGAGCCTACCATTTCAGATCCTAATTGACACAGGGCTGGACATTGCTGAACTAGCAAGAGCACGATCTGACATGGTAGATTAAGTAACATAAAATGAATCGCACATTGTGCAAATATGTTTCCCTTCAGGGTGACGAAAATTCATATATCAATATTCTACGACTAAACCCCATGAATTTGATCTTATTCAGTGAACTTCACAAAAAAATTGAAACTTCAATGTGCAAGCAGCAAACTTTCTGATAAAAGAACAAACATATTACAATAGAAGCCTTCGGGTTATAGAGTAAAATTGTTATAAAGAGAAGCTAATAATTTCATGACCAAAGAAATGTAGATCTAAACCACAATCTAAACCACAATATCATAACACACTAACTAACTTAAAACCTTTTTCAAATTAGGCATATCAGAATCTAAACAACCCATTTCAGAAATAAACCTTCTGGTGGGGACATGACACTCATACAAGAAAATGTCACTTCATCAATTGGGACAAAATGGCTCGAGAAAAGGAAGATAGAGGACGGGATCTAAGAAACATGGAACAAGTCAATATCTCTCTAGTTTCAAAACTGGTTTGAAGATTTTTAACAATAACGGATGTTGTATGGGTAAAAATTTATAAAGCCAAATATCTTCATTCTGTGTCTTTTTGGGACTGTCAACCAAATCCTAGAGATTCAAAGACTTGGAAGGATATGCTTTCAGTAAAGGAGATTTTTATAAATAATTGCTGCTGGTTTATTGGTTATGGTAATTCAATTCATATTTCGATGATCCTTGGATTCCAAATATCCCGGGTTTTAGACCATCTAGGTTGGAGCAGTCAACGGTTCAAGTAGAAGTAGTCTCAGATTTGTTTTTACAAGGACAAAGAATGTAGAATGTAGAATTGTTATCTCATATTTTCCTGCCGGAGCATGTGGTAGCAATATCAAATATTTATATCCCTCAAGATGAATCAATTGAAGACAAACTCGTTTGGCTAAAAACCAAGTCAGGTACATTCACTACTAAATCTTGCTACAAAGTACTTGCAGACAATGTAGCAACGACTTCAGTAATCTCCTCTTTTCCTCGGAAACAATTCTGGAATAAGAAGGTTACTCAACCAAAAATTACTACCTTCATCGGGAAGGTTTTACATAATGGTTTGGATGTCTACGGAAATCTGAGAAAGTTCAACTCTCATATTACAAACGTTTGTCCTATTTGTAATTGCGAAGAAGAATTGGTCCAACACTTATTGTTCTCTTTTCAGTTCTCTAAAGATGTTTTCCAAGATAGCCCACTACATATCGTCATTCCAGAAGGTTTTTGTCCAATGGATATTATACCACTGTGGTTAGGGCAACCTGATCAAGGAATAATGTTAAACTTGGGCTCCTGCATCCTTTGGAATATATGGAAAACACGGAATGACAAGGTTTTCAATAATCAACAACCGTCAGTGTCTTCGTGCATACATAAAGCTCTACAGGACTTCAAGAATTTTGAGTTACACCATGCTCTAAATCATTGTTCTTCAGTTCAAATTCAGCAGCAAGATACTCATCAATGGAAAGCTCCACCGCCCTGCTTCATTAAGATTAACGTAGACGCAGCTTAGTCAGATGCCAAAGGTGCTGCAGCGACGGTTGCAACAGACTGGTCTGGCAGATATTTGGGGAGCGGAGCTTTTTTCTTTGATTCTTTCTCATCGATGGTTGCAGAAGCAAAAGATTACGTCCTTGGCTCTCAACTGGCGAGAAGGATACAAGGATCGAAGATCATTATAGAAGGGGATGCTGAAGACATTCCTAAATCCATTATAGGGAACAAGAATGATATTCCATGGAGTATACGTTCCACTGTTCTCTCAATTCAAGATTGCATTAAGGAATTCAGTGAGATTAGTTTCACAACAGTTCCTAGAGATGCTAATTGAATTGCTCATGACTTAGTTCAATTTTCAATTTCAAACTTTCAAAACAGATGGTGGGTTCATGATGAATCTCCTCTATGTATTATGCAACGTCTCAATTTCTTTGAGGATTAATATAAATCAATATTTGTTTCCTTCAAAAAAAAAAATCTCTTTTAGATCTACAATAAACTTGATAAAGCTCAAACATTTGACCAGCTGAACAATATGACATCTAAGCAATTTTGTATATTTGAATGTCTGAATTTATAAGTCGTCTTGAATTTCCTTGTAATTCTATAACTGTGAAAGGGTTAGAATCCCAATTACAACTTCATTCAAATTATGAAAGATATCCACTTAAAGTAAAGTTACATTTGTTTTCTGTAAACAAGAATTCAGGATAAATCTGACGATAGGAACAAGCACTGTTAAGTGGGATTATGTTGTTGTCCTTAACATAAGTAACAACTTTTGTTGACGTCTTGCATATAACTGATGTCACTTGAGAATTTATTGACGTCTTTTCAGGGAATTTTTACTTGAGCCTTATAATATGACAAATTATGTGCTTATCAGAATTTTGATATTTTTCCAAGACTTGGTATTTTTTGTAGAGCTGAAAGGCTCTATTCTAGAAGTATCTTTAACGCAAGATGTCAAGGGAAACCATAAGAGCAAGGGATATCAAAATGGAACATAGAGGAGTTGATGCGGAGTCCTAGCCACAATGGGGGTCGGTGAAGTATCTCTACTTCTGCCACCCGTAATTTTTTATTTTATTCAAGTATCCACACATAACTAAGAGCGATGATGGAACGTTAAAAAATTAGTAGTACCACCGGAACAGTACTTTGAACTACAATAAAGATTAAGATGAGTGCAGTAATTAATAAGCAGAAAAATTATACACACAAAATGCCGATGACATAGGGATTAATGGACTGGTGAGAATGATATGGGGTTACACCATAATCCAGGCTCACAAAGCATAGCAGAAAAGAGTTGGCTGGGGCTGGTTCCAGAAATTGCAACTAACCGGGCCTGTTCACTGGGCTGCAATGAAATCTTGAAAATTTAGTTATAAATAACCAAACCCTAAAATTTTTAGGTATTAAATTTACAAACGAGTGAGCACAGACTAGAGAGTAACAATGTGAGTGAGGAGTCGGAGTTGAGGGGAAAACCAGTTACCGAAGTTCTCCACTGACGAGAGTTTGCCGTTTCCTAAATTAGATGGATCGGAGTTATGGCTATATGTGGGAATCATTACATATATTGTGCTGCAGATCAAAGAGAAGAGAGAAACACAAATGTTTGAAATTATCAGTCATAATGATTTCTCCTCTCAAATCTAAGTTGTTTTGGTCATTGGTAGTCTTATAAGTCTGGTAGAATTGACTCTTTCATCCCAAAATTAGGTAAGATCTGTAAAATAATGGGTTTTTTTAATACACTTTTCATTGTTTTTCGTCCATAACACTTCAAGTTTCTGTTTTTTCTATGCAGAGAGGTTTCTTCTTCCTAGGCCTGATTTGGGTATTCGAATCTTCAGTTGGTAATAGGATCAGCTGAGACATCAGTTGGATAATTGAATGCCATTGCAGCTGCAGTTGAAAATTGTAAATCTATAGAAAATTTAAGATCTTATATAATTTTGAGGTGTTTTAAGTTTTTTTTTTTGAGTATCAATTCCTATCTATTTAGAAATAGGAATGGGACAAACTAGATGTAATTGATTTTAGTTGAAATTCATATCAGATTTGAAGGGTAGTGTTTTCACTTGTAAAATGAAGATCAGTTCAAAGAGAAAATTTCCTCTGTAGACCTTATTGTTTAATTAATCTTTTCTCTTTGACAAAATAAGTCTGAATATTATCAGGAATCATTTGAATTGCAGAACGGACGTTACACCCGAGAAACTTCCGGATAGGACCATAATTCTTCTGTGAATTCTATCGCTTGGGACTGAGATTGATCACCGGAGGCGCTGCTGCTGGTTCCATAGCGACATTTTTATAGCACTAGGGTTTACATTATTTAGGGTTTCTCTATAGATCTCACTCAATCTTTGGTTTTAGATCACAACCGTTCCTTAGATCTTACGGCTTGTAAGCAAAGATCAAATCAAAAAGTCGCACACAAAATGACATGTTGTGACCTACGGATGGGTTCACCTAACTGTAGAAGCTAAATGTGTCACACCACGGTAAAGCGGGTGTTTAGATACCACATGAGAAATTGCTTTTCGAAATAATTATATTGAAAAAAAGTGTTAAATTTCAAAGATTGGGAACCTTATTATATCCATTGTCAATCACACTTGTTGGTGTATCAAAAAAAAAAAAAAATCACACTTGTTGAGACTTTGCCCTTGGAGTAGTTGAGGTCAATTGCCATTATATTGACGACAACAATTGGAAGTAATTTGTTTGTTGTAACCAAATTGAAGTGTAATTCAATTGATGCTAAGAAATTTCGAATTACATGCTAAGTAATTTGTTTTCAACTGACACTGAGAAATTTAATACACAAGTTTACATTGCTGCAAAACAAAGTACTCCGGTACATTATATGGTTGTTTGTTGCCTTACACACACTAAATGCAAACACTAAACGAGTAAATATCTTTGTGAGCAAAAATCTATATGTATTTCAGAAAAGAGAAAACAGTTCCTCCAAGAAGAAAACTTCCAATGAAAACAGTTCCTCCAAATGAGTAATTATAATTTCCCCAAGGGTTTGATGTTTGATTAGTCATTTGGATTAACAGGAACAATAGCCTCATTAGTAGATTCATAGAGAAATCTCCAAATTTACTTGCAGTCCATATAAGCTTATCTTGTTCATTACAATTAACTTCAATACCCTCAATATGGACATCCATATTATGAATCTATGATCTCATCCTACTGCAATACTTTCCAGATTCCACTGGCCATAAATGAGAAAGTCAGCCACCTTCTGAATGTTGAATCGATATAATGTTAAGGACTATACTTAGGATTCAAATATAAACCTTCATCTCCCATGAATGTTGGGTAAATCAAGAATGTCCGTGAAGCAATAACTTGGATTGCTGCTATCTTAAAAAAATTAACTTGTATGACTTTTCGTCTTTGTCAACTAACAATAGAGTCAAATTTTAATGATGACTGAACAACTCATTATCTTCAATAAGATTTCCAGTGATGGATAACCAATTATCAACTATCAATTGCTCAACATTAACATCATATCTTACGTTCCACCTCGAATAATCATCTCCAATAATCAATTGAGTAGGTACGCCCAATATGATATATCCAGTATGCGAATTTTACTAAAATGAGAGCCACGACATAACTACAAGTCTGGTACGTGTGTCTGACTACGGTCTAATGCTTTCTGCCGAGGGCTCGTTTATTTTTAAATCTAACCTCTAAAGACTAAAATGGCATTAAGTGCCAATGCTGGCTTGAAGCAAAATGAAGTGAACAAAACCACCTTTCATTATCTAAGCCGTTCTCAAAGTAGCAGATTTAGTAATATTGTCTGTGAAAATACTAACATTAATTATGGATTGGATTGAATTGAATTAGGTGGGTATGTTTGTCTTTTTGACATCTGTGTGCCATTTTCAGCAATTGCGCCAAGATTAAGCCCTCTTGGAAGCATACTCGCACCGTCAGGATTGCCATTAGAAGCCAATGGGATTCCACCAGCATGTGAAGCACCCAAGAATTCATCGACACCGTCTCCTACCAAAGCAAGATTTAACTATTTTTCTGATGTTTGTACTACTAAGATTTAGCAACTTCTTGACTCCGCGTCATCCTTAGGGCCACTTCACTCATTACCAATTGGTTTTGAGTTAGGTGCCCGTAATCTAACATGGTATTAGAGCAGGTTATTTGCGACGAGTCATTGACCACGCCTTGACTCCGCGTCACCCGATTAATTATCCACGTGTTAGATTTTCCATTGGCATAGAGTTGCGGCTAGCATGGTTGGCATGCTTTGGCGCGGTTGGTGTGGCTGGCATGATTTGTCATTAGCACAGAGGTGAATTAGGGTTTTGCTCGTTGTAACCCTTATTTGAAAAAATACCCCCATTAATTACTGACAACATTTATTAAATATTCTAATTGCTTTGGGTGGTCAATTATAGACCATTTGCCTCCTTTATAGCGATAATAAATCCCAATTTCTTGCAACTGTTGTTCTCCATCCTTGTTGGTGTTGCACTTCACAAACACATTTTTCATGTTCTTAGTACTAATGCTTCTTTTAAACTCCATCAAACTAAGAATTTGGGTAGGTCCAGGAGGGAAATCTGTGAGTATAACACCGGTTATTTTTTGCGTCTCAAAATAACCCCGGTTTACCGCCTCTGCAAAATAACACCTAGGGACCAGCCAGTATGCTGGCCATGATGAACCCACTCATGCGACTATAAATAAGCGTCATTTACTTCTCCATTATAAAGATCCATGCTTGACCAACACTTTTTCATCTTCTGTTCCCTAAGATTCTTATTTATCTGTTCACAAAACAAAATAAAATAATTACTACTCCGAAGAAAACCCAGTAGAAAAATTCTGTACAAAATCACATAACAATACATTTTTTGATTCGAACACAGTGTTCACTAATGGTGGTCCCCAATAATATCCATTGTCCCTCCACAAACTATGGATGGTAAATTCTTTTGGAATATCAGGTCTGCATTGAAGGTTGGCAAAAGTATTACATCTTGAATATCCCCACAGTACTCTCTTAGTTCGAAGGAAGCATCTCCACCGATATGTAGGCCTGTTTAAAAACTAGAAAGAGTAAGTGCAAATATTGGTTTAAAAAACTATCAAGCTACACAATATCATTAGTTCTTACTTGACGTAATTTATCTTTTTCATCCACAGGGCAATAGGCGTCTTCAATATCCTCTGAAGCAACCATTACCAATAGTCTGATAGAAAGAAAGAAGGCAAATAATAATTGAATTTTCATTATATATACACAAAATTGGTTAAAAAGACCAAATTCAAAACTTCATGGGTGAAATGGACAGTCTAGGAGGTGCAGCAAGGCAGCTATGTCCCTTATAACATGATCTTGTACTCTTCTTGTTATGCCCAAATTCCAGCTGTCCGTGTTATTAGAGTACGTTTGGTTTAGAGTGAACATTTTTGAAGATGACGCTTCATAAGCAGCCGGGAATTTTTAAATTTGAATGTTAGTGAATAACCAATGCGGGATATTTGGGTACTTGGGTCTGCGTTTAATCCTTACGAATGTTGGAATAAAACGGTCAGTCATCAATCAGTTACGTGGAATCCGTCTGATCAAATAGCTTAAACAAATCAACGATCACAATTTAGTCCTCAACTAAACGGGTTAGATTTCTTGGCCTTATATAAGAAGAAAGTTGTCCAATTACTCATCTGTGTAGAGAAGAAAAAAAAACTAACCCTAAAAAACCAAGAGTGGCGGCGAGCAAACACAGATCTCCTCCTCATTTTCTTTTTCTTCAATGTTCCATGAATGGAAGCAGAAACGTCAAGCCATCAACAACCTACCATCACAATGATTTTTCCTCTCAAAAATTATGATATCATCTGAAAGCTTTTCCTGGTTAAGATCCTTTTGCAGTTCTATAGCAGTCTCAGATCTTTCCGGAAAGTATCAACTTAAGAGTTGTCCCATAAGTCCTGCTCTAAGAGTTGATTTTTGTATTAATTATGAATAATTTTAAGGAGTAAGTCTTCTACTTGTTATTACAGATCCTCTTTGTTTGTATATAAAAATCAAATTATTAATCAGATGTATTGACTGATTTTGATTGTTATTTTATTAGATTTTATTAAAACTTCAAGAGTTGCATTAAGTATGAATGAACAAAATCGCAGCCGAAAATGCCTATTTACGGTGTTTTTTGTTCTCAATTTAAGACATGATGGTTATAATTCGCCTCATCAAGTATACCATTACCAAATAGGAATGCACTTTCAGGAAGTAAAACCGATGAACAAACTTTGCATAATTTAGATCCAAAACCGTTGGCTGCTTACTTCCTTATCTCAAATGGCTTGGTGTAGAATTTGGCGAAGTTCCTTCATCTTCACTCAATCCTGTGCAAGCTCAACTTCTGCTATAAACGAATCAACTTCTACTTGAACTAAATTGCCAACAGAGTCTCATCACTTGAGGATAATTCCTGAAAATGTTGGTTTGCATTCACCTTAATAGTGAACTTAGCAAATTGAGGGAATTTCTACAAGTAACAATTAAGACAAAAAAGTAGTCTCCGAAATAGTGAGTCGGAAACTAAGCAACTCAGTCACCGGCCCAACACAAGAATTGGCACTGCCTTAAGTTGCATGCACATAATGCTAATTATCGAAGACCTTGACAAAGTGTTAGACCATTGTCCTCTTCGATACCATGCCTTTAAAATTCGTAATGATTATCAAATACCAGCTGTGCATTCACTAAATTACCTGAGTGGCCACACAAATAAGGCTGTTGAAACATTAGTGTAGTATGCCGCTTTCTTTATGTTTGTAATGGATGATCATTTAATTTGTAACATTTTACTAATTATATGATGATTCTGCTAATGAACCCAGCACTTGCACTATTCAGCAACAGCTTTGCGTTCTCGGAGGATAATGAAAATGTTGATTTTGCATTCACCTTAACAAAGCAAAGGTCCGTTAAGTAACAAGACAAAATAGCAGTGACCTCTGTGTTTTTATGACAAATCGGCTATCTAGACAAACAATAAACAAATTATAGGACCAATAATGTACAAACAAGAATAGAAGACAAGCTGTTGGGAGATCCAGAAGATATCTCCTTAATCAATTTATGTACATATCATAACATTCAAATACCCCACGATCCAGTTACTGGTGCATCTATACCGTTATGGAATTCCAGCCTCCTTGGATAGCTCTTCATCTCTCAAACCCCTATGGGAGAGCCTTTTGGCTCCCACGGCTAGAAGTCTCCAAATTTATTCATTTCTTGCCTTCTCCATAACTTCAGATGTTCTTGTGGGGGCTAATGATTGTAATTACAAACAGGTTCAAATAACTGCTTATAATAAGGCTAAACCTCTTATAAGGTTTGTTGATGTAACAGAAGAGCTAGAAACCGAAGCTCCCGAGATGGATTTTAGAACAACCAACAATTTTTTTGCTCATGGACAGAATTTCAGTTGGGGCACATGATAAGTTTCGGATCCGTTCGAATAACCAATGTCCAATGGATACAGTTGGATACTTGCATGGGTCTGCCTTTATCCATATGGTTGTAGAGCCGTTAAATCAAATTGTGTAAGAAAATCAACGCTCACAATATAGCCGTAAACTGAACGGGTTACTTTTCTAAGCCTTATAAGAAGAAAATAGTTGTCCTCAAATCTCAGTACTTTCTTCATCCGTGTCCAAACCCTAACCCTAAAGAGCGGCAGCGAATCTTACAGAACTTCTCCTCATTTTTTATCTTCTTCAAGCCGTCAACTTACCCTCACAATGATTTTTCCTCTCAAAAAACTATGATTTGATCCATAGTTTTTGGTTTCAGCTGGAGCATACGATGTAGTGATTGTAATTTTCGATTGCGTTGCAGACTTTCAGTAAATTAAGATCCTTGTAGATCTATCTCAGTCTTGGATTTTTGTATTTGTCGTAAATCTTTTATTTGTTATTGCAGATCTTCCTTTCAGTTTGTATATGAAAAAACAGATTTTCTTATTTCTCGTAAATCTGTTTACATTGCTTTTTAGTTGTTAATCTAAGATTTATTACCACCAAACATATTGGCTAACCATACTCACTTGAGATAGCAATTCAAAATCAGAAGAACAAACTTCCCATAAGTTTTAAGAGCAAAAACTGTTACAATACGATGAAGTTTACGCATAAATTTTACGCATCTGAAATGGTTTAGTTCAGAATTTGGTGAAGTTTCTTAACTCAATCAATTAAAATATAGCAAGGTGTGTAAATGTATCAAATTCTAGATGAGCATGATTGTCCAACAGAGTCTCATAACTAAAGGCACAAATTACTCCCCATCACACATTTCTGATTACAATGTATTAATCAAGATTTCTATAGTAATTTGTTCGATTTGTTCCTCGTAACTATAGACGTTTAGTTTGGTGACAACATAATTTGGTGGTGATCAACCATTTTCCAGATCTACCTTTTTGTTAACTATAGGTACAACAAATCAACAATACTTGTTAAAAAGTGATTACATTATTTCCTGTCAATTACTTATTCATCGGCACAAAGAGTGGACAAGGTTGGTCGTGTTTTTTTATCCAAGACTAAGTCTTATGGGCTAGAATAGCACTTAAGTGTTGCAAATTCAAAAAAAAAATGTAGCAAAAAAGTTAACACTACGTTCTCTTTCCTACCAGTTGCTAGCATGTGAGCTAGCATGCTAGATAGTTACGCTGAATGATTCAGCGCTTGAAAAACCACATTTTCGCGGATTGGTTCAACGGTGAAACATTTATTTTTGATCTGCTGACTGAGATTGGTTGGCGCTGAATGGTTCAGCGCTTGACTGATGTGGACTGCTAATTTAGCTGCTAGATTAGCACTCCCATAAGACTTAGGAGGTAATCATGACTGCTAATCTAGCTGCTAAACTAGCACTCCATAAGACTTAGTCTTAAGCCCGACTATTTGTATGCAACTTTGTATGTCTGTGCATCTATTTTCTAGATCAAATTCAATCACATTTCATTTTCTATACGTAGAAAGACTCAAATAAGTTGTAATTGTACCGGTGGCCATTCTATGGTGAGCAGGGGAACTTAGTGCTGCAGATCCGCTCATGTTCCAGATGAGATGCAAATATTAAGCAATAGAACTTAAATTTCAATGTAAAGATAATAATACATGACGGATTTATTATTTATTTCATTAATAAAAAAGTAAAATAGAATTTATCACTACAACCGAGTCATAAAGATCTACTAAATCTTTATTCATCCATCCATCTCTGTTACTAAAAAAAAAAATAAAAAATATCCATTCCACCACAATCCAGATCAGATCTGCTGATGAGTTGTTTGGAAATCAAATTATTTGATTTATTCTCTGAGTTCTCCTACTGAATATCACCCTGCTGAGGTATCAACTATCAACCCCTGAGGTTTATTCCACGGAGAGTATAATGAAAAATGACGATGCAGACCTACGACGAAAATGGATGATAAACAAAACAAATATCAAGATTTTGAGAGGGGAGGAGAGGAGAAATCATTATGGTTGTTGTTGTGGGTGATGCTGCTACAATTGAACTACATTCACATGCTTAAAGGAGTTTGGGATGTGAATCACACCCCTTAGAGATATTGAGAGGAAAAATCATAGTGCAAATCGGTTGTGGTTATTAGTGATGATGAAGTTAAACCGCCACCACTTGCTTCTGCCGTGATTTGATTTTGTTGACGGCGATGAGAATGAATCACAGATATAAGATAGAGGAAAATGTTGTATGTTTGTGTTTAGGGTTTCTTTGTATCATTGTGTAGATAATGAGAGAGACCCAGTTTGGATGCAATTGTAGAACACTATTTTCTACTTATAAGGGTTATAGGGTTTGAGATATGAGTTATTTATCACCGTTTATTTCAATTTTATATGTTGATCTAACGACTGTTACGCATTATAGGACTGGCTGAACTTTCCGACCGACGTTTGTGTATCAAATGGCTGTGATATCTGGTTAGGTATACACGTAGAGAAGATGAAAGGCTAGGATTTTCCTTTAGGTGGTGTTTAGATTGGTGCTACTATCTCATTTGGCGGCGGTGGCGGCTAGTCCTCAAAGTGGTAGTTGTGGTTTATCTGAAATTAAGGTTTGTGGGTTGGACATGACTTTTACTCATTGTCATGTGTTGGGTAGCTGTTTGGGCTTATTAAGGGAGTAGTACACTTGTACTGAAACTTTGTTTTATTTAAGCTGTGTATGGTCATTAGGTGTGTGCAAAAAAAAAACGAAACCGCGGATTTCATCCGTATCCGTCCGCAAAATTGCGAGTGAAACCCAATCCGCAAGAGCTATGGGCTGGACACGGGTGGGATTCTCAAATCCACACATTTACACGGTTTAGTTGGTTAGATTTTGAAATCCGCGGATTCACCCGCAGCGTAAGGCATTAAGGTTTTCTAATAGCATGGATTTTTCGAGAGAGATAACAATTGGGAATCTCTACATCTCTTTTCCGGAAGAAAGCTTTCCATTCAAAATATAATAATGTTGAGAAGACATTAAGCGTAGCTCTTACGTTGATGGTGTGAGAACCAATCATTTCGTCTGGAAGCAGGTTCTTTATTATCCTATAGTTTTAAATGAGAAAACTGGCATAAGTTTTCAGATGTTCTGTATGCATCATGGATAAGGTAATTTTAATAAGATAACTTTGATAGTCATCATATGTTGCTTATACTTTCTCTACCTTATCCGATATTTGACTATATGTCTGTAATCATGATTGGCCGACAGCTCCTTTGTTAAATGAGAAAATGGCTTGTAATCTTAGTATTTTTCTGCTTCTTGTCTAGTTAAGAGTTAGAAATGTGTTCAGGTTATAATACTGCGTCATTACGGAAAATTGATTGTGACAAAGCTCATTTCATCAATTGATTAAAAAAAAAAAAAAACTCATTCATCCACGGACTAAATCTCCAGAACCACTTGCAGAACAATCTTGCCAATTTTCCTTTCATGATATCGAAATGTCAAAACTCTACAGACTTGTTTTTCAAATGGCTAAACTATTTTGTTAGTCAGAACCGGAAGAAATATAGGATCACATGCAGATTTGGAAATGGATAAAGGTTCACTGTCTAAGATTAAGATAAAGATTTCACTTTATTTATTTGTTCACACAGAACAACTGACTAAGAATGCTAAGAAGGGAACTTAAACACGCAACTTGGTGAGGCTCTTGGAAGACTTGTCATCTCCTTCATAATTTATTATTTTTATTTTATTTTTAACTAAATCCGCGGTTAATCCGCATCCGTTCCGTATCATCCGCGGATGTAAAATCCGCGGGTAGTTGGGCCGGACACGGTTGGATTTTCCAAATCCGCAACTTTGACGGATTGGACGCGGGTGACCCCTAATCCGCAACAGTCCGTCCGCTGCACACCCCTAATGGTCATGACTATTTTTACCATCTCATATGGAGATAGCTTAGTGTACTATTTTAGTAGGTAGGTTCGTTAACCAGGCTTGATTGGGGTATACCCAGATTAATTGGGGTATACCCAATAGGACAAAATAGGATCATTTTGAAGTAAAAGAGGCTACCCCTTAACCAAATATTTTCAAAATGGAAAAATTGCCCTTGTTTAATTAACATTATAATTGATAGCAGAAACTAAACATGAACGACAATAAGAATACTGTTTTTCTTGTAACTAAATTAAGAATACACTTTTAACATACTCATTTAATCCTCTGATGTCCTCATTTAGCAAGATTCCACCCCCACAGGCACTATAGGACCATCATTGAAATGTGAGGGCTTTGGTGCGTTGTCATTTGTCTTCCGCCTCTATATCCATCACGGGCACCCTTCGCTTCACTCTTCATATGCAACAAACCCGATGTTATCCTACGAATTAATTACCAAACAAAAAGAACAACAATCAAGTTCAAGAAAATCAACATCGTCAAACATAAGTTCCGTATTGTTAATTTAACATCAGGTTCAAATGATAGTCTAACTCAGTTTGGTGCTGCTTACGCAGACCAACACCTCCATAATATTTTCATGAATACACATTACATACATAATTAATAATACTCAATGAAGAATTAAAAAAAAAAAAACGTAGAACTATAAGTGAAAACTCATACATACCATGGTCGCCAGTCATAGGTAAATCCTATTTCTTACTGCTCCTTTCTCCACATAATTTTTTCATACATATACAAATCAGATACGAATCCATGTAGTAAAGACTAAGAAAAGATATGTGAAATCAAAACTAAAATAGAGAAGAGATAAAGGAGGAAACTCAAACCCGTTCCTGACACGGTTTACTATGGATTCCATATAATAAACATTGTCAAATTTGATCCTTTGCGATTTGTTTGTGGAAACATTCCTTGCAAGAGATCGTAGGTGGAAAGAATCACAACCAACACAGTGATAGACATAAGAAATCTTTAGAGGGGTGTTCTTCATCTCAGTTGCAGAACTGCAAATTAACCAAGTTACCACATTTTAGTCTAAATTTTAACCTTCAATTAATCTATAGGAACAACCTTCCTTTCAAACCTAGCACCAAAACCTCTTAAAGACCATAACAATCTGGTATCAAAGAATGAAGGAAGGAAGGCGTTTCAATATCATACTGACGTCAAGAATAAAGGAGGATCACGGTGGCTTCCCTTCTTAACACGAACTCACAGGTTTCCTTAATTTAACGAAAGTACAGGTTTCCTTTTTAAGGTGAATAACGGAATTCCTTTTTAACAGGAACTCGTTTATTATTAAGAGTTTTTTTTTTTACGATCCGCGAGTTAAAACCCCAAAGGTGCCACTATCCATCTACAAAAAACCCATCAAAACAAAAGTAACACAAAAACCCCAACAAAACAAAATTAACTCGCGGTTGATGAAACCCTAAAGAATTTGATGAAACCAAATTTTGGTTTCATAATAAAATTTGATGCAACCAATTTTGAAATTTGAAGTTTTTGTATCAATTTTGTTTAAGATGGAATTTTAATGGATCACAACATTTGAGTGGGGTTTTTGTACCACAAGTTTGGTCACCTTGGGTTTTTATGACTAGTTTTTATTATTATTTTTATTTTTTTAACACTACAAGAAAAGTCGCTTTCAGTGGGAAAATATTGTGTCACCAAAACCAATTTCTTCGTGGCAAAAAGAATTCAGCGGCGCAAAAAATTTCATCACCTATAGTGAGTCATTGAAAGTGTTCTGTGACGTCCTTAAGAAATCGTCACCGATTTTTTTTAATTAGCGACATAAGTCTTTTTGCCACTAAAAGTATCTTTTCGTGAGCAAATAATATTGACACTATTCACTAATTTTGTGATGAAGAATTTTGTCACTCTAGGTATTTTTGGTGAGGAAAATATTTTATCACTTAAAATAGATTTAGCCGCGAAATTTGTTCGTCTCGAAATATACTTGTAGTGAAGAAACAAATTTGTCACATAAAATAGCTTTAGCTGCGAAATTTGTTCGTCTCGAAATATACTTATAGTGAAGAAACAAATTTGTCACATAAAATAGTTTTAGCCACGGAATTTGTTCGTCTCCAAATGTACTTATAGTGAAGAAACAAGATCATCACATAAATAGTATTAACTGTGAAATTTGTTCATCTCGAAATATACTTATAATGAAAAAACAAATTCGTAACCTAAATATTTTTAGCCACAACTTTGGTTCATTTCAGAAAAAATAATAGTTTAGCAGCGAACTAACTTTCATCTCAAAATAACGAATATCATTGTCTCCAAAGGTACGTATAATGACCAACTAGAATTGTCTTTGTATGGTCATTTCAATAATGAATATCATTGTCTCCAAAACAATTTTTCCGACAAAGTCATTCGTCTCAAAAATTAATAGAGACACAACACTACCCTCACCATAACTATATTCTCCACATGCTAAATTCTGTAACCAAATTTTCTTTAGTGACTAGCCTATATTTTCACCTGTCATTCCAAAAAGATTTATTATAAAAAATATTAATATATACATATATATATTTATATAAATACTATTTGTTAAATGAAAAATAATTAACCATTAAAATAAACTATAAAAAAAATATCCAAACTGAAAAACAAGTTTTCTTTCATGAGCGGGATTTATACCATCTTGGGATTTACATCATCTTGAAATTGAATTATGTATAGCAATACATGCTTCCTCATTAGAATCAGCAATAGTTGTAGGGTCTTCGGTTATGCTTCAAAGCTACAACGCATACTTCAGTCTTAGTGGGTGGTGTAGCTCCCTCTTCGAAGCTTTTCTCCAACAACTCATTGATATTATCCTAAACAGTTAATGTAAACAGAATTAATATAAGCAAGGATGGAAACTAGTGATTACAATAATATTGAAGGTACTGAGTAAAAGTTTTTCATGTATGGTAAGCAAGAGTGAAAACTAGTGATCATAGCATCACATGAAGGTGCAACAGTCATGGCTGTTGCAACACTACATAACTCACATGATAAACCATAAAAATAAGTAATAACAAGAGAAATTAACTCCCTAAAAGTTAAAGAATGGATTCTAATTAGTGATTAGCAAAACTAGCATAACCTTAGAATTGTTCATACGGTGTGAGAGACAAAATAGTTTGAATAGGTGACCAAATACTGTCCTCTATGAATACACTAGAAATGAAAATATCCCCAGATAATAGACTAACACTCAAAACCGGTTTGTGGAGAGAAAAATCAAAACTTGTAAATACCAAAGATTAGTCATACAAAACAGGTTAGTGGAGAGAAAACTCAAAACCCCTATAACCTAGAATCAAATAAGCATTTGACAAACCAAAGAGTACATTAGGATTATATACATATGTTATTATCTTAGCAACTTTAGCAGTGGATTTGAATATTGTTGGTAAATCTCTTCTTCCTCCATAACATTTTGTATCTATAATTCGATTGTCGGACTTTACTTTACTTGTTCCCTTGTTGGAAGATGAATTCTAACATTTCTAAAAAAAAAAAAAAAAAAAAAAACTCAGAAATGTTTGGATTTCAATAGAAACAACATAGAGAGGGTAGATACCTATAAATTAAACCAATGGAGAACAAAATATCCAACGACTAATCCCCTGGGAGTCCTTTTTCATGAATCTGTAACCCAGGAAAAAAAATCAAATCGAGTTAATCCAGAGGTAAAGAGCGATCCGTGAGATATGGTTGAAAGAGGTATAAAAGGGGAGTAATCGAGTGATGTTGTTAAGGATTTTGATGTAGTGGAGATGATGATTATGGAAGACAGTGAAGCTATTGATTGTCAGAAAAATAGGGTTAAGAGAATATATTTGATTTTAGACAGGGATTGAAGAAGTATAGTGGTAGTGGTGTAAGATATCTTTAGATCGGGCTTCAAAATGTGGATAAAAATCCCACTACATTGTTTTTGGATTGGATCCATGATAGACTGAATGTTCATGTAATTTCTTTGGAAAGAGGAGGAGGGGAGGCGGATCTGGAGAGAAAGGCGAAACTTAGGGTTTTAATCGAGCATGATGAATTTTTATTTTGTTGTATGTATTCCATCGAATGCCCGATGTTCTAGTATCTAGATATGTGACACGATCAATTGAAACCAATTTGGGTTTGTTTTTTATGATCCAGGTTGTTTATCTAATGAACAATGTTGATGGTCAAGTACATGCGAGGTATTAAGTTGTCCCTCGTTTATGGTATTTTTATTTGCTTATTTTACTAAAGTGACACCTCTTTATGGGTCCATATTTTAGAGTAACAAATTTATAATTTTTTTTTTATATGTACCATGCTAATTTTCGAACAAGCAATTCAGGATACATAAACTAATTGGGGGATAATTTTATTGTAGCTATCGACATATTTTTCAATAAAATCGGCATGATCGATGAATTGTCGGCATTGAAAAACTATACCGGCAGCTACAGTGAAACATCCCCAATTAATTGCTAATTTATGCTCAAATTTTATAGTAATTTATTGGATTGACTTCTTGTTCATTGTCATAAATATAGTTTTTGTGTTATGGTGGAAGATATTTTGGTTATTTAGATATCACAAGATAACCGTTAGATCTCGCGATACAGGTCAAAATCTATATTACGACCATATAAGAAATTCGATGTCACAATGGTTGATGTATTATTTTGAAGACAGTGTGGAAATTTTAGGTTATTTTGAAGCCAGTATGGAAATTATAAGTAATGTTGGACCCCAAATTACATTGTCATGTCTAAATTTTCTTGCGATATCCAAAATAGCTTCATGGTCAGGAGGAGAGCATGTTAATCTTGTGCATACTCTTGGAGTGATTTTACCTTGGAGTTGAGTATTGTAAATTTTATAGCTTATCGAATAAGAATAAATTCGAAAGACAAATGATCTTGTATTACATGGATGGGGTTAGTAAATTGAGATTTGTAGAGATCACCCGAAATCTCTAAACTCACGGAGAATCATCCAGAATCTCTAAACTCACGGAGAGTCAACCAAAAGCTTTTGCATAAAAAGTCTCTGAATGTCACTACTAATCCCTATTGACTAACTCCATGGTTTATATAATCCTATAAGTGTATCCAATGTAATCCAACAAAAACTTGAGCCAGATGAAATTTATAATGTTGGTCGACCTCATCACAAAATTAAAGAAAAATGTACAAATGGTAATCCACAAGAATTTTCCCATAATGTACAATAATTTTCCATAATCAAAAGTAGTGTAGTAACCTAAATGAATCCAAAGAAAGATAGATGAAATCGACAAATGTTACCCGGCCCTCTTTAGGTAAAAGGGAATCAACAAAAACATGTTATGGATGATTACAAAATTTCAAATTGAGTTTAACAATTTTGATCAGTGAAAATCAATTTTTCATAATCGAACGAGTGATCTTATTCCATGAAAGTAGTTGATTAAGTATGAGATTTGAATAAATATAGAATTTTCATGTAAATCTAGCTCGAATTTCGAGACTGAACACGCAACAAATAAGTTTTCTGATAAAAATTTCATCAATATCCCGAACTAGTTTCTCATCAACATTATTCGTTAAAAAAATTAATATGTTACAGTTGGGTTGCTAATCGCAACCCACACTACTTGGCTGAGATAATTGTTAATTCTTTACCGAGGGCACAAACCGGTAAATAAATTATTACTGAATAGTTTGACGGGAAATGATTTTTAATCTTTGGACGTTATAATAAATCCCCATGGTCGATTTCTAGTTTCACGATCACACAATATGCTCTCCATCCGAAAATTGAAAGCCCTTTTATCCCAGGTAGGGTTAGAGAGTATCTAGTAAAGATTTATCACATAAAAGTATGGCTAAGTTTTTATGCCAGCTGACACAATTTGTTTTTTTTTTCTTGACACGATCAACGCGGGAATTAAACCCGCAACCTATAGGTCGGGAACCAAACCCTTGGCCATTGGGTAATGCCAGTTGGTTTCGGCTGACACAATATGCTCTCTCCATCATCATATACCAAAACTAAAAAAGTATGATCCATATGACATGTATTCAGCGAATAGAAAATCAGAGTCTTTAATCTGACGATTATGTGTTTCCAAATTCCAAAACACAGAAACGGTGGAACAAAATTGCCGGCAAAACATTTTGGGGTAAAGTAGTGGAGGGAAATTTCGCGCCTTAGTTTATGGTGCCGCCCAAATAATTTCGGGAAATCCAAAATTCACGTATGGTAAAACACTCTAGAATTGAAACCCTGAAAATCACGCCTACTCTCTCTTCTATATCGATTTCCACAGTTTCTATCTCGCCCCTCTCTCTCTCTCTCTCTCAATTCTTCTGAAAAAACCCCTCATCCCTCACCTCTTTCTCTCAAACTGAATCAATAACTGATCCAACACTGATCCAAACCTTCTTCCGACTGTTTAACCAACACCGATCCAAACCCATATCTAAAATCAATGCTAAAGGGAAAGGTAATTAATCTCAAACCTATTAGTGTTTTCCTTATGAGTTTGTTGAACTATTTAATTTTGATACTTGGGTTTTGGTTTCAAATCACTGTTAAAATTAGAGATCTTAGAGTAGGGTCTCTGCAGATCTCTGTAATCTTCTTCTATTTTTCACATATCTTTGTGGGTTTGTACAAATACATTAATTTGTTATGAAACCTTGGTGTCTCTGTACCAAAGTTAGCATTTGTTTAGGGTCAAAGTTTGTTGGAAGATGATCATGAGTTGAAAAACTCATTCAATCTGAGCTGGATATTTTTTTGATAGCACTTTTATTTGTGAAAGGCTCTCATCTCCGATTTCTGATTTCTCGCTTTTGGAAATCGAAGATCCAAAAGAGAGAGATTAGGGATTTTAAATTTCTCTCAGGTTGATAAAGTGGGTTTTCCATTTGTTTGAATTAGGGCTTTTTAGTTTCGCTGTGGATTTTGATTTAACAGGGGAAATTGAAACCATTGAGGATTCATTGGCACATTTGGCGAACAACGTTGGGGAATACAACTATTTTTTCAGCTTGTTCGTAGGAGTCTTTTCATGTCCTACCCTGTGCAGACTTACTTCTTACTGGAGGGGATCTTGGTAAGCTGGACCTTTCTTAATGTTTTTCAAATATATTATTTCAGGTACTGCAAGCATGTCTGTAATTTCTTGGTTTAGTATTACATATTTCACTTGTATTTGTTAGTATTCTTCTTATGTCTATGCTATAGTTTACATTGAAATGAAAACTCACACTGTTGCACTCCACCATTCCATGTATGTGTATATACTAAATGTGTGCGTAGAATTGTAGGCTTCGTAGCATCACAGTAGTTAAAAGAGTGAAGAATTTTAAATCCAGGATTGGTTTCATCCGAGACTTTTTTAGTGTGTTGACCGGATAACACTTAATTTAATCGTGGATGGTAGTTTAAACTTGGGATCAAGATGAGAAGGCACTAACTTAGAGTCTGATTAACCTGTCGAGGATAAAACTGTTACTGTTGACATTTTAGGTGCTTCCCGTTGGCTATATATTTTTTTACAAGTTTGTAAGAACTAGAACATTCTAGTGGTGATACTATAGTATCATTAGTATGTTACCTTCCACGAAAGTAATCACTTTATTTGTTACAGAGTTATTTTATGTTGGACTTACCTTGTGGGAGAAATCAACTATCAAAGACCTCACTCATTGTTGAGTCTATCTAGACAAAGCAAAACTATCCTTAGAAGCTAAAATCTAACAGCCATCCCCAGAAATGTAACTGATGATATGATTACCTATTAAAAATTGTTGAACAGGGGAGTAGAACCTGTGGTGTTTGCTGCTCTTGTTCCTAACAGTGCAGATAAGATATTACAAGAGGTGGTTGAAGAGGTTATCGGGGACCATGAAATGATGGTAAGCTACTAAGCTCTTACTTCAGTCTCCATAATGCTATTTCTGCCTGTCAATGTGTCCAATATCCATAATGCTATTGCTGTCTGTCAAAGTGTTGATTACCTTTGTAACAAACCTCTTTGTTTCCTTCAATGCAGATTGCACAACAATCACACTCAACATAGGCATATTCACTGAATCAGTCAGAAGGGGTAAAGATAGCCAATGCATATATACCTTTGTATTTTGTATTCCTACAGGTGAGCGAGTTGACCAATTAGGCTCACGACAGTTCACATCACTACTCAGTTGGTCGAGGTCCCAAGTGTGACTAGTGTTATCTATAGAAGCATCAACTGTTACATGAGGATACACTTGCATGTTGTGGCTTGAGAAAATCTTCTTGACCTTCTTGACACTTGCATGTTGTGACTAGTGCCTCCTCACGTTTTACTATCTTTCTTTTGATATTTGCTCTCCTTTAGCTGAAATCATCTTATATAGTAAGAGAACAAGTACGTCTAAGGTACTTACTGTCCTCGCGAATGATAAATATGTTCTTTTAGACGTATATGGACACACGGGTGTGCTAATGTGAATGAGCTTGGTAAATCAAGTATATATCATAAACGTGTAATGGGATAAAGTAAGCTTCGGTCGAG
This sequence comes from Papaver bracteatum, assembly GCA_023529315.1. Classification (NCBI taxonomy): domain Eukaryota; kingdom Viridiplantae; phylum Streptophyta; class Magnoliopsida; order Ranunculales; family Papaveraceae; genus Papaver; species Papaver bracteatum. The sequence continues at coordinate 34,020 of JAJJWX010004687.1, read as the reverse complement.
TTTTCTTGTTCTAACACTTGTTACATTTTCTCCTGTAAATTAACTCGTGCGGGCTTCACAAAAAAGTTAAAAGCTATTGTACAATTTGAACTGTTGCATGATGTTCGCAATAGAGTATTTTTTCTGCAAAATTCTCATATTGTAATTTGTAGATTTTAAAGAACAGTACAAGATGTATGCTTTCTGTTAGTGCATTGTCTACCAACGATTAAAAAATACTCCATTTTCTGTTGTTTCTGTCCATGATTGGGATGAAAATTTGTACCATTCCACAACAACATCTTGAAGAAAGTTTTATCGAGTTTTTCCAGCAAAATTGTGTTTTTCGCTTGTTCATTTTTCCTTCTTCAATTTGATACCATCTCTCGAGTCTCGCCTGTGTTTCATTTATGCAAAAATACTTCGATGAATATATTGATTTCTGCTATGTTATTGTTTCCAAAAACTTATACTTTAGTAGCTATTTATTCTTTTATCACCATAAGTGACAAGATTTCAGTAATCACTAAAATCACGAATTGCGGCGAAATTATAGTGTCACTGAAAATGGATAAAGCGACGAAATCTAGTTCGTTGCAAATTTTTTACTTGGGACAATTAAAAGTTGTTACTATAGAAATATTTGCAACCAAACAAGCTAATGGTCACTAAAAATAAATATAGTGTCAAACATTATTTTTGTCACTATAAAATTAATTACTGACGGATTAATTTGGTCAGAATAAACTTTTCTTTTGTAATGAAATGTATAGATTATCACCAAAAATATTTTATATCAATTTTTTAGCATCATCACAATAAACTTAAATAGTGACAAACACATATAATCACAAAAAACTTATCAGTGACTAGACATTATTTCGTCTCTAAACGAAGTCACTAAAAACTTATGAGTGACGAAACCCGAGTCCCGCCGCGGAAAACCTATCAATAGTGACAAAAATTATTTTGGTCACGATAACTAAGCTTCAGCAATGAAATATTCTTCGCCGCAAAAACTATCGTCACCAAAGCCATGTTTTCTTGTAGTGTAAGGATTTGGATGTAGGTTTTGTCCACCCATACTAATGTACAGTTAAGTATAGGAGTGAACACGGTGTAACTATATAATTTAGGTTGAAACTCTAATAAAAGTGTTGTCCACCTACTTTTTGGTTGATGTCATTAATAACTAACCGTTAAGTAGCTTATGTAACCAATGTGTAACCAAATTTTAATAATTCCAACCAATAGAGTTATGCCAAATGTCCTCATCATAGCTTCTACATTAGAAAAGGCCTTTCTAAGCCAATAGAAAGCAAGGGTTTCATCACCGTTTAACGTGAGAGCATATTTTGTCAACGCCTTTAAGGGCGAAGATGTGTACTTGCTTGGGGTCTGCTTCATTTAAAGCCGTGCCATGGAGTCTTCCTTTATCATTAATTATGGCTATGGGAACCACTATATTATAAGGTCAACCGGTCAGCAATTTTGGTGAGTCACGGAATACATATGAGCTGTTAAATCAAATAGTGTAAGAAAATCAACGATCACTAAAGACCTCTAAACTGAACGGGTCAGAATTTTAGCCCTTATTTATAGGAAGCATAGTCTCCTCAATTCTTAGTTCTATCTTTGTAGAGAAAACCAAACCCTAACCCTAAAATAAAAATCAAGAGCAGAAGCAGATCTTAAAAATCTTCTTCTCATTTTTCGTCTTCAATGTTCCATAAATAAAAGACTTAATCTCACAATGATTTTTCCTCTCAAAAACTATGATACTGATGGTCAGCAGTAAGACCATTTCACGTATGTTCAGATTTGCGCAGAGTCTGGTGTAAAAGTTGATTTTTGCATTAGTTATAAATCTTCTTTAAGTAGGTAGTCTGCGCTTGTTATTACTACAGATCCTTTCAGTTTGTACTTGAAAACTAATTCAAGCTGTTATTTTCGTTTTTATAATCAGATCTACTGATACTGCTATTTGTTAGTACATTTTGATCTGTTAAGAGTTGTATTGAGTTTAAACAAACTAGTGGTGGCATAATGTCAGTTGAATGTGTCTTTTTATTTCTTAATTTAAGATTGATTACCAGACATGATGATTAAAATTCGCCGACACTGTCAAATTGGCTGCTTAATTTTAAAACAAATATTGAGGATTTCTATTACCGACTGTTCATAAACATCCATATCTGAAATTCCAACTATGACTAGGGCTGTGAGTAGAAGGCGATTCGTTTGTTTGGGGTGGAAGCTGTGAAGGATAATAACATCATTGATGGGGTTGTATGAAAGAAACGTTAAAGTGGAGAAAGTAGAAAAATTCGAAGGAATGGGAGGGGGTTGGAAGAGATTTGGTAGTTATGTGGTTGTCAAGAGGTTTGACGGAACCAGTGATTTGAATTGGGATTTTATAACCATATCTATCACATTCACTGCAAATGGGAGTGACATCAACTCATCTCTGCAACAACTACTCTAATTCGTGTATGTTTTTGTGATCTCGATTCTTGTAGTGGGAAGAGTTATTTGGGTGTTTGGGTATCTCACGTTTGGATTGATCGTTATGTACTCTTTTGGGTTGAGATGCTACATATTTTTTTTGCTCTTTCTGCTTTGCTTGATCTTTATTTCTAGAACCCAGGTTTGCTAGAAAATGGGGCAAATCAGTGGCGAAGTTCTAACTAAGTGTCACCGCATGCTGGTAGACTCGATCAAGATGAGCCAAGATTAATTTAAAACTTCACCATCAATCCAATAGCCCATAGGAAACATAGGCCACTTTTGAAACCTCTTTCTTGCTCTAGCAAATGCTTCATGATTTCTCGGCAGGAGAGGAGGTAGGGAGCTTATCTGTAGGAAGGCAATAAGGATGCTTTTCAAAGCAGCACACCCGAAAAATAGATATCTCATTCTTTGCCTTAACTGCAGGGATGTCGATTCACGACGAAAAAAATATCAATATGAAAATTCAGCAGCATCTACAGACTACAAAAGGTGAAATGCATTTTACATACAGTAACAAATACTAGTAAAATTCTAATTTGGTTTACATTTTAGATTCCTAACCAAACTTTATAATCAGATTGGGATGGGATTTACTTGGGGTTTATGGTCGGCTCAAAATTAGTTCATTACACAGCTACCAATACAAATTTTGTTCAGATTGAGGAAGAGTAGTGAACTAATTTTGCACATTTATGTATAATTTTCTCATTATTCTTAGGAATAAATCCTGTTAGTACTATTTATTCTATATGGAAAATCAACATACTCACCTAGTCGACCAGAAAATATATGTAGAAAAAAATTTCTCTACATTTATCAAAATGTCTAAGATGATGCTTAGTTTTGTTTGCTCCTTCCCCAACCTTGACCATTCCAAGAAGGTTTTGTAAATTCAACCAATAGCTTAATCCCAATATATGATAAACAGCAAATCGTTTGTGTATGTAAATTCAAAATCAATGCACAATTTTCCCGGCCGTGGACATAGTGTTTTCATTAGGAATTAATGCACAATTTTCATTGCCACGGCAGAGGGTCTTCCTTTATCATTATGGATATGGGAACCAACATAAAATGTGGTCAGTCATAGGATGCTTGGGTCAGCAATGACGATCAGTTAGATAATATGTGAGCCGTTAAATCAAATTGCGTAAAAGTATCAACGATCACAATTTAGCCCTAACCCGAACGGGTAAGGTTTCTAGGCTTTATATAAGAAGGATTCAGGTGTCCTCAAATCTCAGTTTAACTGTGTCCCAACCCTAACCATAAAAATCAATTGTGGCGGCAAGAAAACAGATTTCTCATTATTTTCTTTCTCTTCATGTTCCATCCATGGAAGTAGAAACATGAGTCCATCAAGACCAACAACAATTACCATCACAAGGATTTTTCCTCTCAAAAAACTATGATAATAGGAGCCGAACGGGTAAAGATCCTTCTGTAGTTGTTCTACCCTCTCTAGTCTCTAAGTCTCAACAAATCTGCGAAATGTCTTCAGAAATTTTTGTATTAGTTATAAATCTCAAGGACTTAGTCTTCTACTTGTTATTGTTACAGATCCTCTTTTCTGCTTGTTCATGAAAAATTACTTCATTGAGTAATCATAATTGAAGATTAATTCAACTTTTGTTTATAATGGAGCTCTCAGCAATTACTGATTGTTATTTGTTATTCCTGTAGTAAAAACGGCAAATGAGAAAACTCCTACCAAAAAAATAAGTGACATAGAGTCAGAGAATTTGTTCATCTGGATCACATCTTGTTATTCCTGTCTAACTTAAAATTACGAGGGAATAAATCCCAGTTTTTGGATAAAATAAATAATAATTCTTCTGAAACATGTGGGGAGTCATAGAAGAAGATGGCTCATTCATACATATCAGGGGAGAGATAATGCCACAGCTAACAAAAGACGGCAACTACGAAAGCTAATTCCTAGACTACTACGTGTATAAGTTGAAGAAGAAAGTTGAAGCTAAAGTGCAGTAAGGTTATTCAAATTTACCTGCATTGAGATCAAAATTTGGGGTGTTACATTAATAACGTATCCTTACTATGAAATCCTAAAACATGAGATTGGTTTTTATGAAATCCTTCCAACTCTAGAGCCGAAAGCAGATCCGCCAACCTCAAAAATGAGAATCAGGTTTGGTGCTAGCTGGTCTAGCCACTATTGGTCATTTGGTCATTAGTTAGCGTCATTATGGGGTGAAACACTAAAGCCTACAAAACAAAAGGGTAATACGCACAACACGTTCATAAGAAAACTACACCAGGTTAAAGTTGTGTGGAAAATGGATTTTGTTTTCGGTTCAGTTAAACAAAAAACAACGAAGAGTTTGGACGGGCGTAGACATGACAATTTTTATTTCGGGGGCACCTTGAACCAAGCAAGCCTTCATTCAACACCCTAGTTAGTATATCTCAAAACCTAAGAATCTCCAACCGTTGGATCCTCCTATTTAGTCTTCTCTTATAAACCTAAAAATACTAAGGTACCCAAGATGTCTCTTTAGCCGCCTCTAAGAAAAACTCTCTTCTTCTTTCTGTTAGATCTCATTCGCATCTCACTCAATATTTCTATTGATCCTAAAATTCATTCTAAAAAATGGATGATCTTAACACCATTAATCTTACTATTACCACAACTCTCATCATCCCCGTGAAGCTCCTTGATGAAGCAGATGGAGATGAAAATAAAATGGTTGATTTGGAATTAAATCGGTATGAGCAGACTAGGAAATGAGATTCTTCTGTGCTGTGTGGATAGATCGTTAAGGTGTAGTTTGTTTTCCGGGCAGAAGAATATACCTTAACTGGCTTCAGATGAGTGAGTTTCTAATAAACACTACTAATTATACAAGTTCCAAATTTAATTTTTAATCAATTAATTATTAATCAATTCCTCTTGTTGCTAATGCAAAGAATTGGTCTAGGCAATCGTCAATGTTCATTAGGGCAAAGGTAAAGCTAAGGCTGACAAAATACAACCCTAAATCATTTACACCCTTAATCTCCTCAGTAATTTTTGTTTCTGTTCATCTTAAATAATCCTTCACGACTTTAAGGAACTTCATTTCAGACCAACCTTCTTGCCATATCCCTCAATGGAATCAGTGTTCTTTAAATCAATTACGCACTTACCTTCTCACCAACCTTCAGTCCAACAGCTTCATTTACAACCGTGGGACTTCACAGCTTCCCCAAACTTAAACCTTCTTCCCAATAGCCTTATTCAAATCAACGACAGATTTCTCTCAAGTTTATTTGCCAAAGCAATAACGTAAAACTACTGATGAAATTGTTATAGGTATGAGAGACAGATCTTTTTGCCTTTCTATGTGATGCTTTGATATTATTGTTTCAAAATGAGTTCGTATTTGGGACATTATATTCAAAAATATGATTTTACTTGCTTAATTGAGCCTAAATGTACAAATCTAGATGCCTATGTTGAACATTCAATCAAGGGGTCGAACTTGGTTAGATCCTAGCTAGATTATAATTTTATTGAATTTTTAGATTGTTTTTTATCATTAACATTGCTTCCATGGAAAATTTGCCTATGGTCTTGAAGGGTTCAACAATCTTTTTAACCATATTGAGTTCCCGGTTTATTTTTTAGTCATTGTCTCAATGATTGTATTTGGGACTACTGCAGTCGCCAACATACTGTAAGAATCTTGTTACACGTTAACGATCTATGATTGCATTTGAGAGTGATTTTAAAACTGCTGAGTGAATTCTCCAATTTTCTAATGCTTCCTTTCCTAATCAAGTGGCTATAGGTTCAGAGCATACAATATGTCTTCAGCTTGATGCTTATTTTTCTAATAGTTTCGTATCCCTTATAGTTTCGTATCTCTTTAAATTGTATGCTACTCGGTTCAAAAATGCTTCATGCATAGATCTTATCAAAAAACTATTGGGATTTTTCTATGTGTGACCCAGCTAGATCTTTAGCTTCCAATTTAGTGGCTTTAGGAGATAGATCGTCAGACTTGAAAAAGAATGTGACTGGTAATCTGGATAAGAAAATCAAAATAGCGCCTTTAAAAGATGTTGAAATACCGGACCCTAGTGCTACGTCTTCTAATAGTTTACCCTTGAAGAACTCTTTGTTGCATCAGATAGAACTCTTGTTTTTAACAATAGAGAGGATGTATGATTGCATTAGGAGAGAAAAACACTAAGTATTTTCATAGGGTCAGTTTGAATAGAAAGAAGAGAAATAACAGCAGGTTCTTGTGGGAATATAGTTCTGGACAGAGATCAAATTGTCGTGGTGATTGTTGATTACCTTGGCAGCATGTTTACTGCTGTTGTATGCACTGATATTTTAGAGCATGTTTTACCATGTCATGCACACCTTAGCGGTCACAATTTCAGCTAGTCAATATTTGCTCTGTATCCCTATGTCAGTAGAACATTAAAAAGCTTTCATGCTTCAATAAATAAATAAATAAATTTAACACGCCTTCTCATTGGAAAATTTGGTCTACTAAGACAAAAACACTAATTTTTCAGAAACAAATTCTTCAAGTGATGAAAAGGAGATAAAGGAGCAAGTGCTATAAGATTAATGTTTTAGGTTAATTATTATATTTCACCATTTATTGATTACACATCATTCTAGATAAACATCTTTTTTTACTTTTGTTTAGTATTCCCCATATGCTTATTGACCACCTTTTGTTTTTGATACTACCATGCTGTGTACATAGTAAAGGATCGTGACATGCTTGATCACTAATCACAGAGTTTATCATTTAAGGGAGCCGTTCCTTCTAGTCAATGGACTCCCAAATCTGTGTATTCTAAAACCAATACAAAGACATCCAGAAATGAAATGATTGTGTTGATACATACGGCTAAAGATGCAAATACGTATGGGCCTAACACTACAAGTCTGTAATACCCATATCCAGAATATCTACCTGGGAGTCCATTACCCAAACACTGCTCTCAACCGTTAGATCCTCCATCAAAATTTCTCCCATACCCTAAAATATGAGGGACCCTATAAAATATCTCGAGCCATCTACGATCTAAACTCTCTCTATTCCGCATTTTTTCCTTGTTAAATCTCAATTGAAATTTCTGTGAAGCCTAAATTCTTTCACTGATAATGGATGATTCTTTGAGATTATGTTTATGTCTCACCGATCACCATTGTTGTTATTACTACTCTCAGTTTCATCATTCCTCAGAAATTGGCCGAAGAGGAAGAAGATGAAACCCTTGTCTTGTTGATGTTGATGATTGACTCACACAATGATTTTTCCTCTCAAAACTCAAGTTTGCTCCGTGATCTACATTTGTATTCTACAGAGACATTTCCATCAGAAATTCGGAATCAACTACCTGCTTAGGAATTTGAATGGCTCTGCTCTACCGTGGTAGTAAATGGTGATGTATGTCTTCTCAGTACTTCCTGGTGACCATGGCATCAACCAGTAGCTAGGTAAACCTTTCATTTTTCTGATTTCGTTTTGTTCTTAGGGTTTTTAGTGTAATTAGTTAGTCAATTTATTCAATTGGTGTGATTTTAGAGTTTCTTCGAATTTGGGCAGTGCCTATGTGCTTTATTAATGAAAATGTTGTAAATCTTGAGCTTAAGGTTAGGTTGTAAAAAAAAGATGGATTGGGTATTTAGCAGTATTTCTCTACTGTCGGCTGAATATATTTGTTTATTTCTGAAATGGGTTTTAGTTATTTAGTTTGGACTCTGATATGCTTCATTTGATAAATTAAGGTTATAGGTTACTTAGTCTGTTATGATATTATGATTTAGATTTGTGCATTTACCTTTAGATTAAGAAATAACGTCTCTCATTTCTTTCTTTTAGCATACTTGTTTTGTAATTCAGACTATATATAGTAGATATGCAAGATGCTGCTCATTTCTTTGTGTTAAGAGCTATGTTGTAAAAGGCGCTAGGCAAGGCGAGGCTCCAAGCCCAGCGCCTAGCGCCTAAGGCGCCTCAGGTGAGGGCCTTTTATTTAGAAAAAACCACAATTAGATATAATTTGGCGCCTGGGAGCCTTTCTTTTCCAGGCGCCAGCCTTGCGCCTAGTGAGCCTTTGGCGCTAGCCTTTTACAACATAGGTTAAGAGTATGATGTTTGATTAGTTTTTTCTTCTTAACAAAGTAAGTTAACATTATCAAGAATCATATCAATTGCAGAACATTTAAGAAAACTCCGAAAAGGACATATAGTACGAAGGAGGAGCATGAGAATAATTGATGGATCATTTGGTGTGGAACTCCTAGCAACTTTTCAAATTTCTGCAGCAATTGTTTTTCAACTCGCTGAAAGGAAATGATCTGACTCCCAAGATTATAACTTCTAGTAGAACTACTTATGAGGCTGTGTGTGTGCAAGAATCTGATTAAGAAAGGGATTTCAACTCGGAAATGGAACTGCGGTCTAATAGTGATCACCTCTTTGATTTGTAAGGGTTACAGACCTGCCCAGGTAGTTTATACCCATGGGAGTCATTGTAAATGTTTTATGCGAAGAGGACATTTTTGGTGACAACGTAGTTTAGGAAAATAAAACACGACGTAAATTTAGTGTCTTGACTCTCGTGGTAAATGTAAGATCAAGATGGAATAACTGGTTTTTATGGAACATTTTTGGTCGTGGTGACCTGCAGAAGATTTAATTCTTAATAAAAAAACATTTGTAGTTTCTCAGTTTTAAGCACATCAATAGGCTTGCATCTTGCTAATGATGTGGTGATCAGTTAGCTAAACGTGCTCTACTATTTCTACTGACAATGTAAGCTTATCCGGTTAATAAAATTTCTTTCTGAATCAAAATAAAGAAAAAGTAACTCATACTATTATTGGCTTGCTTAGAGCCTCTGCAGATTTCACCAAGAGTATAAATTTGGTCTCAACGAGGCGTAGTGGGACGGAGTAAAGACTAAATCGAAGACCATACCAAATTTCCAGACTAAATTTGGTCCGCGACCAAGACCAAAACCAAATTTTAGTCGGGCGTTGATATAATTTACGCCCCACCACAGGCGTTCGTAAAGTATACGCCTCACAACGGGCGTACGTAAACTTAACGCCCCACGCCAGGCGTTAATAAAGCCTCCGCCCCATATTTTGTTTTTTTTTTTTTTTAAATTTTATTGTGGGGCGTGGTCTATACCTCCGCCCCACTCAAAAAATTTGAAATCCTATATGGGGCGTGGATTATACCAACGCCCCATTGTTTTGTTTTTTTCTTCTTTAACTTTTCGGCACCAGGCGTACGTATTCTCTCCGCCTCACATCAGGCGTTGATATACTTCACGCCCCACACCAGGCGTTGGTAAAGTTTACGCTCCACCAAAATTTAGTCTGCCTCCCACTGCGTCACTCAGCGGATTAAACCCAAATATGGTCTTTTTTTTTTACTCTTTGGTCGTGAGGTTTACTCGTACCATTGCAGTCGCTCTTAGGTACTTAGATAGTCTTCTGCTAGCAAAAATTTAATTGGTTCTATCTATGGTCTTCTCAATACCACAACTATGGTTCCGACCTGAAACTAATCCACTTGCCACCAAATAACTCTCGTTCGAGTAATGTCGTACTAAACCACTTGAATTCAAATCATTTAGCGATACAAGTAACTCTTCTTTGATGAGTAATGTCTGCAAAATCAAAAACTCAAAACGAGGATATTTTTTGAAATCGAAAAAAAAAATTGTTCTCCATTATGGGTTTTAAGACGCTGTAATTATTTGATGTCAATGAGATAATTTTTGGTTACAAAAACAGGGTTTAGGAAAAGAAAGATACAAGGTAAATTCTTTGTCGCCAGGTAAATTTAAGATTAACAAGGAATAACTAGTCTTCCTGGGTCACTAGACAAGTTTTGCATAGCATTTTCTGGAATGCTAAAGCTAAGGAATTAACAGAGACTATTCCTTAGTTACATTTGTTTAGTAACCACCGTTGGATTATCTCAATATCCAACTACATCCGATCGATTCAATTCCTCAGTATAACATTTGTTTTACCATATTTGTTTACTTTCTAATCCCATCGGTCGTTCTTCTTCTCCCTCGACTCTCTCTTTCTCTTATTTCTAACATCTTTCTGAGAGAAACTCTAGAATCAAAATTCTCTGATTTAATCAATCAACAATGAAAATGATGATTTGAATCAATCGATTCAAGTATAACTCAATTACGTCTCTCTTCATTAACTTAAAATTTAAGTTTATTTTGAATTCCCTCTTCTCTCCTAGTTTTTTTTCTGAATGGATGTTGCAAACTAAGATTTAGTGGACGAGTTCATCGTGTAATCGTGTTGATTTACTGTTAGGTTAGTTTTTATGTGAATTTGATTTGATTATTTACCAATTTCAGTTAAGAGAAGCTTGAATTTACATAATCCTATAATTTTAAAGTGGAAATTTATGTTAATTTTGTTTGAACATCTCTTAGTTGAATAGACTGATTTATCATGTCGGGGATTATCTAATTGATGATAAATTATTTTGATTTTCATCTTCTTCATTAGTTATAACTTATAAGATTTCGAACTTCACTTATGATTTCTTATTAATAGATTAGGGTGAGATTAGATTTGCCCGTTGTTATGTTTTTTTCTTACTGTCTCTGCTTGGATTTCAATTTTCTTATGGATCTGATTTGATTTAAGCTCTATATACAGCTCTTACTTGGAAAATCAGTGATTGGTAAGTCTTGATTTTTCTTTACATGATTTTAGAAATTATCATCAGCATTGAATCAAAACTTTTAGGTTAATCTGTGAAATTTTAAAGAGAACTGTTGATTTATGAAATTTGAAGAAAATTTTGTTTTTTTGTTGGTTGGTATTTGGGTCATGACTGGGGAGCTATTATTAGTAGGTATTTAGCTAGACCAGATAAGGTTAAAGCTTTTGTGAACTCAAGTATTGCCTTTACTCTCTCAGAAATTCTAAACATAAACCTATTGAGAGCATGAGAGCTGTTTATGGTGATGATTAGATTTCAGGTACACTACATGATTTTTGTTGATTTCGGTTTTTTTCGTTATATTTTCTTACATAATTTACAAGTTATTTTCAGCATCCAAAATCTTAAATTTAGTTTCGTGTCATAGGAGCCTGGAGAGATTTAAGATGAGTGTGCTAGCAGTGGTACCAAAAATGTCCTCACAAATATACTTAGTTACATCCATCCATATCCACTTAAGGTACCTAAAGACAAAGGGTTCACGGCCGATCTTCCAGCTACCTTAATGTGGTGGTTAGCAGAGGAAAACATTTGTTATTACACTACAACTTGCTGCACTGGGATAATGGAAAGCACCATGAGTACAGGCTCCTAAATCTAATTATCAATGAGCCCAAATTTATGGGATAAGTTGTACGAAATATATCAGGATGGGCCGATAAGATTCACGTTCTCACAGTTCAAGTTTGTGCAGAGAAATTATCCCATGGTATTTTCCACTTCTCAAGTTTACTGTTCCCACTGAAGTTGGTGGACAAACCCTACGTGATCCCACTGAAGTGCAAACCCTACATGATCCCACTGAATTGCAAACCCTACATGGTATTTAAAGAAATTATCAGGATGGCATTCGATGTGCAAACCCTACATGATCCCACTGAAGTTGGTGGAAAAATTATCCCATGGTATTTTCCACTTCTCAAGTTTGTGCATAAGGTGAGACATTGCTAACCAAAACCATATATAGCTCCATTGATTTAATTGCATAACTGAGGCCTATCTTACTTTTGAAGAACAATAGAGTTGTACTGATTGCGTTGCATGATGAATCTGCAGTCTCATCTCTGAAGAACCGCAGGTTGGACCTATTACTCGAGGCTTCCCGCACGCTCACTGTCTCTACCATGCTTTTGAAGAAGGGTGTTGAATCTTGCAAGAGGGTTTACCCTATTTACTATTGAAAGCATAATGTGCAGAGAAACCACAAACAAAGAGTCCATTATTGAAGATATTGTCCCTGACATGAAGGACTCAGTCCCTCTAGGAACTACCGAACATCATTCCTACAAACATTCTCTGAAATTATGGATCACCCCCTCAACGAGCTTACCCGGTAAGAAATCAGTGGAGGCAGTTTCAGGTACATACATAATATGCAAGTGTTATCGTAAATATTAACTTATTTATAATTTGTAGGCGTTTTCCTTCATTTGATGGATCCCTCAAGACTTTCTTTGGTTGCTCATCTTTTAAAGTTACAAATAGAAGCACATATCTTATTTATATGGCTCAGTTCATTTATTATTTTTTGTAAATCATCTGTCCTCAGCTTCGCGTTGAATACAAAGCTTTTACATTTGACATACTAATTAAATGGTTATCATCTAGACATCTTAATTTGTTTGTTCCCAGTTCACATGCTTAAAATATTTGGTTTGAATTTTTGTTTGATTAATTGTGTACATAATCACTACTGTGTCGATTTTTGGAAGTAAACCTGTTCTACCGGATTTGCAATATAGTCAATGGGTAGAATTTTATTTTTCTGTCGGGAAACGGGAACTTAGTGCGAAAAAATGACATTTGTTGACGTGCAACGCACGTGCACTCCACTTGAAGCAGATAAAAGGTACAACAACAAAAGATGACCTAAGTTTTTTCTTATGTCTTTTTCTCATGATTTTGGGGTTATGTAATTACATATTTGTTGCTTTAACTAATTTGGTATAAATTGATTTTGCAGATGGGAGGTTCGTCCATGGAGATTCATCTATGGTTATGGGAAGCTGAATTAGGATTAATGTTTGCTCTTCTGGTGCCACACTTCTACTTGAATTAGTATAGAGGCAGTCTTTCATGGTATGTATTGCATCAATTTCTTCTTTTAAAATAGTCTGTGTTAATTCCTTAGCTTTGTGCAAATATTTAGTTGTGCTAGCTCTAACACAATCATGGTCACAGCGGTTATTTCCTGGCCAACTTTTGAGCCAAATACTACGCCTTGAATACCCTAATGTGGAGGGTCCTCTCCTTGCAAACATCTCCAGCCGTTGGACCCTCTTGTCTAATCTTTTCTTATATACCTAAAAATATAAACTGCCCTAAAAATCTCTTGAGCCACCTCTAAGATAAACTCTTTTATTCATTTTGAGTTAGATCTCTCAAAATTTCTGTACCACAAAAATTCTTTCTTATTAATGGATTCTTGCTTACTTCTGTTGCTCTTATCATTCCTCTCTAACTCCCAAAAGAAGAAGAAGTAGATGAAAACCCTTGTCTTGTCCATACACTCACACAATGATTTTTCCTCTCAAAACCAAAATTTAACCTTCTATCAACAGTAGTATTTCAAAGCATGATATAGCTGTTGTTTACGGTAAACTCAAACTCCTCAATTTTTAGTTTTTTTGTAAATATTTTTTTTCACGGTTTTTAGCTTTCATTACGTATCTGTTATTCGATCTTTAAGCTCATATACTATTTTTTGGCCTTTACCTTTAGATTAAGAAACAATGTCTCTGGTTTCTTCATTTTATCATCCTTGTTTTGTAATTCAGTTCGGTATGCTGCAGAGACGCAAGATGCTTCTCGCTTCTCTGTGTTTTTATGTTTTACATGTATTGACTAGTTTTGAAATAATTGCTGAAGGGTATGCTGTTTCATTAGCCTTTTCTCCTCGACGAAACAAGTCTAACATTATCAGGAATCATTTGAATTGCAGAGGGACAGCATTACACCCAAGAAGAGATAGTATGAAGGAGCATGAGAATAAATGATGGACCCTTTGGTCTAGAGCAATTAGTGACTTTTCAAACCTCTGTAGCATTTTTTCAACTCTCGGCATTGTCTGACTTGCAAGATTCTTACTCTTTTTTTTTGAGGTAAAAAGGATATGTATTAAAGGAAAAAGGAGTACAAAGAATTTACAGGAAGTAATTCATACTTCTAAACCAGAATCGAAAAAACATATAACGCTTATCTTAGCAACATTACATCTTCCCATGGAAACAAAATTTGATTCATAGTGAAATCCCTCAAGATGTGTATTTGAGCTCCACAAGTAAATGTCTTGCTGCGCCGCTACCACCAATTCCTCTTTAGACTTAGCTCTTCCACCATGAAATCTGCTATTTCTTTCCAACCACAACTCCCATCACACTGCAAAAGGAATTAAGTGCCAAATTACTTTTATCTTCTTCGGAACTCCTTGCAGATTCCAGCTCTTCCAACTACTCGTTAAGGCATCTTGCATTACCCACTTCACCTGAATTGAATTAGTGAAAAAATTCCATAAATTGCTCGCCCAACTACAATGCAAGAAAAGGTGATCTTGCGTTTCCACATGAGTATCACAGAAAAGGCATTGTAAGGATGTCACCGTCACGCCCCTGTGCTAAAGCATCCATCTCGTCGGGACCGCTTTGTGCATTGCCGCTCACACAAGAAACAGCACCTTTGGAGGAGCGTTTTTTCTAACTGCCATCTCTTCCAAATCCCAATCATCATCTGCTTCATTCATCTTCATGTATAACGCCTTCGCAGTACACTCGCCCACAATGTTATCTTCTTCCTCCTGACTTAACTGTGGGTGTAACTATGAATTTTCCGTAATTACATGCTTATTTAAGCTTTTCCACGTTAGTTGTCTTAATCTTGCTAGAACATGATGTTATGGTTGTTATTGGTCTTGTACTAATTTTACAGTTGGAAAGTTATTGCATAAGTTATACATTTGACAAAAAGAAAGTAGGAATTGTATGAATAGTTTTACCGTTGTCATTGATTTGTTTCGGTTGGGTATTGATTTGTTTGGTTGGCCATAGGAGTTTCTACATCGACTTAACCTCAGTTTTGGCCAGAGCTAGATACTACCTGTCCCATTGCACAATCAATTCACCATCACCAAATTCCTTCGTGGAAGAAAAGCAAAAAAGATCTTGATTCACCTTGTTAGTGAAGTGACTTTTTGGATTCCCTCCACTTAAAAATCTAATTCACTTGGTTCGAGCATTTTGTCTCACCGACATAGTGGCAACACATAAAAGCCTTTCGAAAAAAAGTACCATATTATTTCCCACCTTTTTTTTCCAACTAAGTTTACAAGGAAACATGTCTCGATAGATATCGCGCTTTAGAGCATCTCCAATAGAGTATGAATATTTAATATATGTGGGGACCTATAAAAAAGGTATTTAATAACATAGAATCCAAATACAAATCATTTTTTGATAAGCATCACCAGTGGTAGCTGTATCCATATCTATTTTGATATCATTGTCGCTTATTTATAGAAAAAATAATCATATTAAGCTCTAAAAAAACAAGGTGATACTCTTTGAGTTACAAAGACACCAGCCATATTATTGGGGCTAAATGAAAACCATATCCAATAAAAATGGAACAAAAACCCCATTTCAATTCAAAATAGTTAAATTTAGTTTTTGCTAGATCCCATAATTCCGATCTCACCCTTCACGGTAGATACACGATATTTAGAATGGAGATTTTTGGGAAAACAGATGTAGAAATTATGAAGATCGTATTTACAGAGATTCAAGATGTTCTCTACCGAAATTTCATGTTTTTAGATTTTAGGGTTCAAATAAATCTGATTCTCCCCATTTCATCATTATTTTAGGTTCAATTTCATACCTGATCATCTTAGAAATCAATTTGAGATATGGTTTTATTTTTGTTTTGTTGAAGTTGTGAAGAAATCGTAAACTTCAACCTATCGAATTGTGTCTTAAGATTTATCTAATCATAGTAATCGAATTCATTTTATATATAGATAGGATTTGTTCAAGTTGAAGAACATCTGTTTTTCAAAATTCGTCTTCTTTTAGCTTAATTCCAAGAGAAGGAGAGAAGTTTAATCATTCGAATTATCATCTTTAGATTTATCTAATCATAGTGATCGAATCTCCATCAAACACGATTGGAACTTATAAAAACGATGTGTGATAGTAATAAGAATTCGGAAAGTCCATTTTTTTCTTTCTTGTCTGCATTTTTTACAGTTAAACATTTTAATTTTTTGCTGGTGTTTAATTTTGAATAAGTCTTTCCTTTTGGTTTCACCTGAAATATGTTGGAACCCTTTTTGGTTTCATCATATTTATTGTTGTATTTTGGAACTATTTTTGGGTAAAAATCGTTTCTGCCGATTTCGGTAAATTCGGTAGGTGAGTGAGAAACTGGTTCAAACCCTAAAAAAATGTGCTGCACGTTGAGCACTTTTAGGTTCGAGAGATCAATTTGTACAAGTCCGGCCTACCAAGAAATGGTCGTTCCAGACTTGCTTCGGTCACAAAGTGAAGGAGAAGGGTTGATTTGGGGAGGATACCGAAGAAGGGTGTTGAGACCAGAGAGTTCTGGAAAGGTAGTATTTCGACTTGTATCATAAAAGTAGAAGCTTGCTAGTGATGGAAGCTTTTGAGAGAGCTTGCAAAGTGGCTATCTGATAGTGTTGTCTTTTTCCTGACCAAGACCTGTTGTCTGGTTGAAACAGGTGAGACCTATTTATACAAGTGAGATCGAACATACCTTGGCCTCATTAAGGAATAGAGTAAAGTCACGGATTAAGTAGAGGAGGTGGTAACCGCAGGTGTTTATGGTGAAAACGTTTTTCACCATTACTGCCTTATTTAATTGACCGCTTTTATTCCTTTTCACGCCGTTCTTATTGCGAGCGTAGTGTACGCTGTGATCTCCAAACCCAAACTCCAAAAAGCATCCCCCAGTTTGTGTTGATGTCTCGAGTGTTGGTCGCACCTTGAGTGCAAGTGGCGCTGCTAGGGGCGCGTGTGGCATGTGCGGAATGCCTTTGTTGCTGGTTGCACCTCGAGCGCAAGTGGCAGTGCCAGAGATGCTAGTGGCGTGTGTGGCATGTGCCAATGTCATGTGTGGAATGCCTTGGTGGTAGGTTGTACGTTGAGTGTAAGTGGCAGTGCCAGAGCTATTAGTGGAGTTTGTGGCATGTGTCGAATGCCTTGGTGGTAGGTTGTACGGTTTGCAAGTTAGTCTACCAGCGTGGGTTTTGGCATGTGCCAATGGCATGCGTGGACAACTTGGATCATGGCCTGGTAAGAAAACCTACCAGCGAGTGTGTTGGCATGTGCCAATGGCATGCTCGGCCATTAGGGCCACGGTTTGGCAAGAAAAGCTACCAGCGAGCATGTTGGCATGTGCCAATGACATGCTCAGCCATTAGGGCCACGTTTTGGTAAGGAAAGATACCAGCGAGCACGTTGGCATGTGCCAATGACATGCTCGGCCATTAGGGCCACGGTTTGGTAAGGAAATCTACCAGCGAGCATGTTGGCATGTGCCAATGGCATGCTCGGCCATTAGGGCCACGGTTTGGTAAGGAAAGCTACCAGCGAGCATGTTGGCATGTGCCAATGACATGCTCGGCCATTAGGGCCACGGTTTGGTAAGGAAAGCTACCAGCGAGCATGTTGGCATGCTCGTCCATTAGGGCCACGGTTTGGTAAGGAAAACTACCAGCGATCATGTTGGCATGTGCCAATGGAATGCGTGACCAATTTGGCCTAGGTTGCACGGTTTGCAAGCCTAGGTGCAGGCGCTACTTTGGCATGGCGTGGCTAGGGCCAAGGTAAGGGTTTTTGGCTTGGGCTAAGGTAAGGGTGTTTGGCTTGGCGTGACCAGCGTAGCTAGGGCCAAGGCAGAGTGTGTTTGGCTTGGCGCTGCTAGCTTGATCTAAGTGTGGCTGGCATGATTTTCCATTGGCACGGAGGTGCGGCTAGCATGGTTAGCATGCTTTGGCACATTTGGTGTGACTAGCATAGCTAGGTCCAAGGCAGAGTGCGTTTGGCATGGCGCAGCTAGCTTGGGCTAGGTGTGGCTGGCATGATTTTCCATTGGCACGGAGGTGATTAGGGTTTTGTTCGTTGTAACCATAATTTGAAAAAGAAAAAAAATACCCCCCATTAATTACTGACTATGTGCATTAAATGTCCTAATAAATGTGTCACCGGTGACATTAGGTTATTTGGGGTTTTACAATTTTACCCTTTGTTTAAAAACCACCATAAACAGGAACCAAAATATGTTGGAACCTTTTTTGGTTTCATCATTTTTTACTCTATGTAAAAATAAAAATCACTTAAACATACCGCTTGGTGTCACCTAAATATATATAGATAGGATTTTTGAGTGCACCTATATGAATTATGGATGAAGAAAAATCACAGTACTACTTTTCTAAAAGTGTCATTAATGTTAAAATAACTAGTTATTATTTGAAATTATTTGTTAGACCATTCAGTACAATATATCAAACTATGTTTGGTCTGTCTTCTATTGTAGTTTAATACGTGGGTGTAATTACACTTGTTCCTTGGAACAAGAAAATGTTTCATGCATAGAAATATCATATAATTTTTCTTTCTCATATTAACATCCTGAATTCTGGTGTATGTGTGTCTTAAGATCGGAAATGAACCCTATATAAGCGTTCATATCATTGTTATATACATCGTCTAAGTTAAGAATACAAGTTCTTATTAAGACTTTAAATCGGGATCAGGAACACTTCATGGTCCAAATCTCTAGGAAGAGAAAAGATTTCATTTTCCTACATCTTTACGAGAGTAAGCCGTGATATGACCATCTTCCTTTTGGTTTCACCTGCAATATGATGGAACCCTTTTTGGTGTCATCATAAAACAGTTAAATACATAACATTTCACTGCACATCCAGTATATCGATATGGTTTGGGTTAAGTTACAGGGTGCCAATAAACACAAATGTGGTAATAATAATTTAAACCATTTAAATCTTTTACTATATAAGCATTTTAAAAAAAACAGACAATGTTGTAAAAGGCTATTACATATATTACAACTAGATGATAGTACACTAATTTTTATGTGTGCAATGACAGTAGTGTCTTCTTCTCTAATTCTTTGGTGGTTTGTCCATCAGTATCTTATAGGACGCCTTTTCTCTCGTGTTCCACCTTTTCGGATATATTCTTTTCATAATACTTCGTGTTTCCCTTTACGAAGTTCTTCATCTAATATCAAACATGAAGTCTACAATCTTTCCTGAAATTAGAAAACAAATGTACAACTAAATGAATCTTCACGTCTTTTCCCTGCAAAACAAAACTAAATTTAGCCAAAACAAGAATAAACACCAATAAACCAGTATTGGTGTAACCAAATTATACAAGGGAAGAATGATGAAACCAAAAACGGTTTCATCAGAATGACCAGAATCAAGCAACACCACCAAACTAGTATTGCTGGAACCAAATTCAACAAATTGAAAAATGATGAAACCAAAAATGGTTTCATCAGGATGAACAGAATTAATCAACACCACCAAACCAATACTTGTAGGACTAAATTCAACAAAGGGGAGAATGATGAAACCAAAAACGTTATCATCAGAATGACCAGAATTAACCAACACCACCAACACAATACTGGTGGAACCAAATACCACAAAGCGAAAAAAGAGAAAGCATTTTTTTGGTTTCATCAGAATGATTAGAATTAAGCAACAACACAGTACTGGTAGAACCAATTTCGACAAAGTGAAAAATGGATAAACCAAAATAAGTGAATCATATAAGAATTTTGTGAAACTAACTTATGAAACTAACAAAATCCTAAGTATGAAATCCCTGATGAAACCTATTTTATGTTGAACCAGTGAAGAAACTAAAATTTGTGAAACTAAAAATCACAGGCTACACACGGATGTTGATTTTAAACCATCACGGAAGAACAATTACCTGTTAACAAAATTGCTGAAAAAAATGAAATCACTAAAGATCATCTGAAAATAATAAATCGATGAAACAAAATTGGGTTTTGATTTACCTTTTGGAGATTTTTTGACCATCTTCTTCATCTTTTTATCCTTCGCTTTCTGTTGATTCCGCACCATTTTCAAATTTATTCCCAAATCAAAATGAAACTTAAACCTAATTTGACTTCATAAAACTATTTTTGTGTAGTAAGAATAAGAAAGAATCAAAATTGGTTTTGGATCTAGGTTTTTGAGGGAAGAGACGAGAAAGTTCCATAGAAATTTGTCATAACGGAGGAAAATAGACGGTATGAGATTTTAAGATAAGGTTTCTGAGGTGGGTCTATTACCGCAGGATGCAATATACGGAAGGGTAATTTTGACAGTTGAGGTCAAATGGGGTTTTTGTATTAATTTTTTTTTGATGGGTCTGTTTTAGACGGATAGTGACCCTCTTGGAGTTGTAACGCGTGCGTTATAAAATAATTCACAAAATCTAAAAAATTAACTAAAATAATAACAAATTGATGACGTGGGTATGGATGTGAGTCTTCAAAAACCCATACTCTCTTCCAAACTCAAACTTCCACATCATATTAAATTTTGATTATCCAACCACCACTGGAGAGGTTTTTTTTTGTTGAGAGTTTCTAAAATCCTAGATGTCATCAATATTTTTTAAAATCCATACTCCATTGGATTTGGAACTTGCAGTTCAATGTACTGACTAGTAATCAAGGACAGGTTGGGCCCAATTGTTCATCTCTCTTAAGTCAACCAGTTCATCCTTAACCACTACATGTTGACAGGATGCTCATTTGTAGAAAAGAGGTTATTACTACGATAGCACAAATATAAATTTTCTAGCAGAAAATTGTTAGGTGGTATCGCACCCTTACTATGTAAGGACTGGATAATTTTTATTTTATAGCAGAATGAGAAGCAAACTACAACACATTTTTACCTTGTTCAAATGTTATTGAGGTATCTCCCTTTGTTGCAGTGTTGGACAAACAGCACACCATATTGGGGTGTGCAAGACCAAGATACAAATCTACTTGAGACCCTATGCTACTATGGTGGCTAAAATTAACCCAAGAAAAACAAATTCAGGTGGACTTTCAATAGACCAGGTGAACCAAGTGTAAGGCAGTGGCCACTGGCCAGTGGTCATACAGTCCGACAAACATTCAATTTATTTATTTTTTATACAACAATTCATCTCCTCCATATCACCATCATCTGGTATCAAATGATCAACAACCCATTACTGGAATCTCACGAGATAGAATCAATAATCTCTTAAACACAAAATGCTACAAATCAATCCAACTTTTAAAGAAAACCCATGATTTACTTATCAGAAATGGTTTGTACAAGTTTCCTAAAATCAATTAATTTTAGTTTCTAAAACTTGGATGGTACGGTTTAGTTATATTTTTATTGTGTTGATTATAAAAGAAGGGTATTGCGAATTAGGAAAGTTGTCTCCTTTATAAAAGTGTTGCAGCTACAACAGAAGAAAGGCACAAAATAAGTAGAGGATTGTTATTGAACCCATAAGTCTGTAATATTTAGGGCTAAATGTTACCAATTTGTTTGTAAGGTAAAATCTCTTCTACCCAAACACAGAAACTTGTATGATGTTGCTGCCGGGAATCGATTGCTGCTTCAATCCTCAATTGACTTGGTTAATGGAGAAAGTTGGGGGGGTACCTGCAAAAAAACCCTCCGATGCCTAAGTTAGCAAGAGAATATTTTCGCAGGAGTTTTTAATGGGAAAGATTGCATACCTCTTTTGTTATAAAACTATCCATTTATACATGGCTCATTTCCGTTTTACTTTTTCAACTTTATGGAAGATATCAATTGCCATTAACTGTCCCCTGCATGCCTCCATGTAGTAATATTCCCTGAAATAATAGTCCCTGCATGCCTCCCTGCAGTAACTTCCCATGCAGGTATCAATTCCAGAAACTTCCATCATTATGGTTAATTAATCACATTGGGTGTGGATAGCCCATAGTGTAAGAGAAGAGGTTGTAAGCATACGGGACGCAAACATCCGCAGGGTAATTGTACTGGGGCGTAAACAACCGGCACTACAGGATTTAAGATGGATCGTAATAAACCAAATAACCAACACCCTAAAATCGATCTCGATTCATCGACGATCTGTATTAATCGCTGGAAATACTCGGAGATTGCCGCTCGCATAGGCCGCCGGGGTTGGCCGCCGGCGATACCTGCTGCTGTAAGTCCGTTACATTTACGGAATATTCCCATATATCCCAACGTCGTTACTAACGGAGTTAAAGTTAACCAAAGATGCTGACGCCGTTCATAGTTGACGGAATATGCCAGGTATATGTTGACGTCATCATTAACGGCGTTATACGGGGCTACAGGATTAAAATACACCGGGCACCATCGGATCTATGCTGCCCGATTAATCGGGGATTAATCGCCGATGTTAGAGCGAGTTTTAACACCTCGACGAGTAGTGGCGATTAATCTCCGCCGATTACCGCTAGTATTTTCCGCCGGCCCTGGCCGTCGGGGTTGGCCGCTGGGGTTTTCCTCCGGCTTTGGCCATTATCGTGGCGTACTTGGTTGCCGGACTGGAAATTTGTGAAGTGGTGGTCCTTGTGCGGAACATTCTAGCCCAAGTTGGAGTTTTTGCTCTTAGGCTTGTGAATTGAGTGTTTGTTAGCTAGGCCTAACTTAGTTTGTTTCCCATGCGCTTCGACATGGGGGTTTTGATGGCTAAAACTTGCCCATTTACTTGTGTAGAATATTAGGGGTACAAACATCGTCCCCTCTTAATCCATAACCTGTTATGGGTTAAGAAGTTCGGGTTTCCCTACGAATTTGTATTTTTCTGTGGTGTTACACGACTCGCCCCCAGAAGTGTAATGACTTAGATGGGGTGGCATACATCATGTCCCCAAATGGTTGGGGTGACATACAACTCGCCCCCAGTGTGTTTTGTATCATGCTTCTCGATGATCGCGCAGGGGTGCACCTCCCTGCTGCATTTTGCTTGCGCATGGAATGAAAAGTTGAGTTTTTCTGCTTATCTTGAATTTGCACAGGGGGCCAATCCTGCTATTCAAGATATGCACAGAGTCTGAGTTGTGTACATTCTCACATGCCAGGACGGATGAAAATGTTTGCCACATTGGTTGTTGCCCCGTATGATGGGGATAAAAATCGAGATAGGTCATAAATGCTCGAACTATGCATTCAACCTATTTGAGGGTTTTCAGAGACATTGCTGACAATGAACTCGAACTCTACTGTTTTTTCATTTAGGGCTGACTGCGGATTCGATCATCCGCAGCAGCTTATAATTAACTTGAATAATAGTGATTAAAGCATGGAATACCAAAATAATGTTGAATTGAATTTCTGAATTGAAATAACAAGATAAATACCTACTGTTTTGACAACTGCTGCCTCATTAAAACCTTTGAGTGGAAAATTCAGTGGGACAAAACCATCAAAAAGGAAAAAGAGTGCAGTACAGCAGGATTCAAATATAATAATAAAACTTCTTCAAGTGGAACGAATTCCACGGCTTCCATGGCTTTGAATCCTCCTTTCCATCGAGGTTCCTCAAGTAATATGATCCCCGAGATGCTGGCCTATCCACTATGTACGGACCTTCCTAGTTTGTTCCGAGCTTCCCATAGTTTGGCTCCATTGTGGCTGCTCGGGTTTTCTTCAAAACATATTCCCCTGGCTTGAATGACCGTTCTCTGACTTTGCGATCATATCCTAGCTTGATTGCCTGCTGGTATCGAACTATATTCTACAAGGCTGTTTCTATCTGTTCTTCCAGCAACTCCTTATCTAGAGCCAGTATGCTGTCGTTTTTTCCAGATTTGACAGCACGGGTTTTGGTAGTCTTCAGCTGCACCTCGGTGGGTATGACTGCCTCTGTCCCATATGCCAATGTAAATGGCGAAAAACCAGTGGATTTTTTTGGAGTTGTTCGTTAGGACCACAAGACTCCTGGGAATTCTTCGGTCCACTTTCCCTTCGCCTTCTCCAGTCGTTTCTTGAGATTGTCCATAATAACGCGGTTGGTCGCTTCTGCCTACCCGTTTCTCTGATCATAGTAAGGAGAGGAGAAATTATGGCGAATATTCAGGCCTTTGCAGAAATTTTTGATCACTCCGGAAGCAAATTATTTCCCATTATCTGATATTATCGCGTCTGGGATTCCAAATCTGCAGATGATATTTTCCCATATGAATCTTTTCACATCATGTCTGGTAACATGTACCAGTGCCACTGCTTCGACCCATTTACTGAAATAGTCGGTGGCGGCTAATACGAATATGACGCCTCCAGGTGCTTTTGGAAGTGGTCCGACGATGTCCAATCCCCACATAGAGAATGTCCAGGGACTGAAAACTGGATGTAACTCGTTGGCTGGCCTTTTTGGAATTGGAGCATGTTCTTGGCATGGCACGTATTTCTGTGCATATTCTTTAGCATCTTTCTGCATGTATGGCCAGAAATATCCCTGGGTAAGTATCCTGTGCGCGAGACTGCGCCCTCCAGAATGGCTTCCACAGATTCCCTCATGAGCCTCTGCTAGTATTAGTTGTCCTTCCTCGGTTGATACACATCGCAGAAATGGCTCCAAAGCTACAGGTTTGCGGTATAACAGCCCTTCGATCATTGAGTATCTCCATGATTCCATTTTCACCTTTGCAGCAAGTTTCTCATCTTCAGGGAGTTCGTCAGTTATCAGGTACTGGATGTAAGGTCGACGCCAGTCTGCAGATGTTTTCAGCATGATCTCCTGAATTGTCTGTCACCGGACTGTCAATATCCATATTGCTGTCGATGTTCTCCGTTTCTCCCTGTGCTGATGTAACTGTCCTCTCGCCCCCACTAGCGTGTTCGAAAGCCAGAACAAAATGGCTGTCGGAGATGCTAGGTAACTCTTGGAAATCTACTACAACGTATCTGGCGGTGTCTGTTGGCACTGCGGAAGACAGATATGCAAAAGCATCTGCGTGCCTGTTTTCCAATCGTGGTCGCTGCCCAATAGAGAATCGGTCGAACTCATTTGCCAGCTCTTTCATATGGTCCAAATACAATGCCATTCTCTCCTCCTTTGCTCTATAGGTCCCCAGAATTGGTTAACTACTAGCATGGAATCAGTCACCAGTTTCACGTTCTTTGCGTCTAACTGCTTGACATCTTTTAAACCAATAATTGCAACTTCATATTCAACTTCATTGTTTGATGCTTGGAAACCCAGCTTGGTCGCTTTCTCGATCTTCGAACCTTCGGGAGTAAGGATTACGCATCCAACTCCAGCACCACTAACGTTTGAAGACCCATCAGTAAATACAGTCCATAATGGTTCTGGTGTACCGATCTCCATTACATATTCGCCCCCAGTCTGATCAGTGACTGGCTCAGTGGGTTTGCACAACTCCTCTTCTTCTCCAGCGACCGTCTCAATATCATCCACCGGAAAATCTGCTAGTAGTGCAGCCAGTGCGTGTCCTTTTTATGCAGTTCTGGTTTCGTACTTTATCTCATACGCCCCCAGAAAATTTGACTATATGGATAGTCGACTGGAATCATCAGCACGTTCCAGGATTCGCTTCAGCGGGTATTCCGAGTATACCATGATCTGCCTTCCTTGGAAATAAGGCTTTAGGCGACGAGATGCATGGAATAGTGCAAGTTTTATCTTCTCAATTTTCATGTACCGTGTTTCCGCCCCTGTCAAGGATTTACTGACAAAGTAAACAGGCTTCTCATATGGATCCGTAACAAATAGCACTTCACTCACAGCATTCTCCGTTGCAGCCAAATAAACTCCAATAGGTTGCCCAGCTTTTGGACTCACCAAAACCGGTGGGGTTGACAAATACTACTTTATCTCATCAAAAGCCCTTTCTCACTCAGCGGTCCAACCAAAATTCACTGCTTTCCTCAAAACATCAAAGAATGGCTTGAATCGATCCGACGAGCGTGAAATGAAACGTTTCCAGGATGCCAATCGTCCTGCTAGCTTCTGGACTTCCTTTTTCGTTCTTGGGGATGGAATTTCTATGATGGCTCTGATTTGATCTGTATTTTCCTCGATTCCTCTGTGTGTCATCAAGTATCCAAGGAATTTCCTGATGACAGCCCGAATGAACATTTTGCTGGATTGAGCATCATACGATATTGCCTTAAGATATCAAACGTCTTTTGCAGATCAAGAAAATGCGATTCTTTTTGCTGAGATTTTACTACCATATCATCGATGTATACCTCCATAGACTTCCCAATCAGATCTTTGAACATATTATCTACCAAGTGCTGGTAGGTTGCCCCTGCGTTCTTAAGCCCGAACGGCATTACGGTATAGCAGTAAACTCCTCTGTCAGTCACAAACACAGTATGATCTTGATCGTCCTCGAACAAAGGTATTTGGTTATACCCAGAAAAACCGTCCATGAATGACAGTCTGTCGAAACCTGCGGTTTTATCTACCAAATCTCTTATCATTGGAAGCGGGTAGGGATCACTCGGACATGCTTTATTCAAGTCGGTAAAATTGATACAGACACGAATTTTACCATTCTTATTTGGAACGGCTACCACATTTGACAGCCAGCGAGGATATTGCACCGGTCGAATGAATCCTACTTCCAATAGTTTTTCGACCTCTTCAGTGACTCCGTCTTTTTTTCTTTGCAAATGCATTTAAGGATGAATTGGAGGGGGGGATGGAAAATGGGAAATGAACTGTTGCTTTTGTCTGTAGTTGGATTTTTGGGAATTTTTGTTTTAAATGTTTAACATATGTTCTTGGAATGTCAATGGTCTTAACGACCCGGATAGGCGCTCTAAACTTAAGAAACTTGTCAAACGTTGGAAACCTACTATTCTTATAATTCAAGAAACTAAGCTAAGTAGTTGTTCGGATAAAATAGTGCGTCAATGTTGGGGTGCAACTCCTTGTAAGTGGATCTCTCTAAATTCTTACGGAAGATCCGGAGGCATTGTAAGGCCCGTCCCAATTTTAAGGGGGCTTTTGTGTCATTTTTACTAATAGGAGTAAATTGGTCATTCTATATTAAAAAGGATATTTTAGTAATTTGTTGCTTTTATTTATTACTTCATGGGAATGTAGTGGGGAGACTTAAAACAAAAAAAAAAAAAATATTTCCATTAGCATTTTATATGCACTAATACATATAAAATGCACTAATACATTTATTGGACTGGCAACTTTATTTATATGCACTAATACATTTTATACGTATGAACTTAGTTTAGGCTGTTTTGTTCACATATCGGGTTTGTAGGCCACACTTAATTGCGCTAAGAACGTGGTTGTTAATCAGTTGTAGTGTATATATAGGTTTGGATGTGGCAACAAAAAGAGGGGTGCGACTTATATTAGATGGGATTTGAGTTGACTGGATTAGGTCACCAATTAGAATACGGTATTTAAGAGACCTGTTAGCCTATATAATAAAGAAAGGAAAACAAAATCAAAACCTAGAGAACTTTAGCGGCGCAAGAGAGAAAAAGAAATAGTAAAGGTTCTCGTCTTTTTCTTTTAGGGAGTGAACACCAGACTCGTGACCTTAGAGACAATATTTAGCTTTGAATCTTCGGTTCTTGCGGAAGGGTTTTCTTGTTCGTTTGCTATTGTCCTGCTCGGTAATTGTTTGGCTAGCGTTTGAGGTAGGCGCAACACAATCTAAAACTCTTTTTATTTATGGTTTTGTTAATTAAATTCATATTTACAAGTTTTTTTGATGCTATTAATGATGATGTGAGCATGATGATTATCGGGCTGCGGTCCATAGGTTGTGATCCTTAAAATTATCTTTGATGGGATACGAGATATCCTTGGGAACGGTTTTGTTTCCCTAAACCCACGTGGGGCTCCCTGGGGTGAGCGGATTTGATTGATTTGATTGTTTCTTATGGATGTGGTGTTTCCATGTGCTTGTGATGCTATTAATCATGCTAGTGGTCTTTAAAGAGATTTAAAAATGTTTTGTTGCTTCTTTTCCTACTGGGTGTCACAACTCACGTCGTTTAATGACAAAAAAATTAGATGTAGCATTTCGGGTTTCGGGTTTGGATTTGGGTTGGAATCCAGGCCCGAAATTTGGGGTGTTACAGTTTGGTATCAGAGCGAGGTTGATCCTTTGGGCAGGCTAGTTTCTGAATAAGTCAGTGCGTGCGTGTATATGCTTGAATGTGAAATTGTTGTGTATTTGTTGATTGTTGTTAATGCGTATTAGGTTTCAATTCTTTTGCATAGAGAATTCTCTCTGTGATATTTATGATTTAATGTCCTTCATTCAGGACATGTCTCGTCGTAATAATGGTTCAACCGGCCCACACGATGAGGGTTTTGGTGATGTTGTCCGTGCCTTGAATGCTGTTGCTCAAGCGATGCAACAACAAGTGAATCTTAATCTGAATGCACCTCCTCCCCCTCCACCACCTAATCAACGAGCTTTATTAGTTAGAAGGTTTATTGAACAAAAGCCTGATTCCTTCAAGGGTAGTCCTGATCCACTAGTTGTCAAGATTGGATAGATAAAATTGAGAAAATATTCACCCTATTAGGCGTGAATGACGAGATGAGCTGGATCTTGCTGTTTATAAGCTTGAAGGTGAGGCCACTCGCTGGTGGGACTTGACTCGTCGTTCTAGGAATGATGGTATGTTTACCTGGTGGAATTTCACTCGCTTTTCTAAGTAAGTATTTTCCACAAACTGCACGAAACCAGCGCATGATCGAGTTTATGCAGTTGACCCAGAGAAACATGACAGTAGCTCAATACCAAGCCAAGTTTGAAGAACTCTCCGTTTTGCTACTCACCTGGTTGAGAATGAAGAGCTGAAGGCTTTAAGTTTCAGGAAGGACTTAGGCCTTCAATTAAGAGTAGGTTGTCTATTCTGAAGATTACTTTTATAATGAGATAGTGGAAAGAGCAATGATTGCTTTGAGAGAGACATTGAGGAGGCAAATAGAATTCGAGAACGTCATACTGGGGATAAGAACAAGAACAAAAACAACAACAACAACCATCCATACCAGAAGAAAGGAAATGGACCGAATATGGAGCTTCCTGCACCTTCGTGTTATCACTGCAAACAACCTGGACACTTTAAGAGGAACTGTCCTGTACTTATTTCTCAGAGGAACCAACAACAATTTGCACCTCAGAACCAGCATCAAGGGTATCAACAGAACCGTCCTCAGAACAATCCACCACAATACCAAGCTCGACAACCCCCTCAAAGAACCTAAGGCCTTTAATATTGCTCATGTTGGACAGATCCGGATAACTCAGTTGTTGAAGGTACATTCTTAGTTTATAATTCTTGGGCTAAGATATTGTTTGATACTGGTGCTACTCATTCGTTTATTTCTTCTTCGTTCGTTTTGTCCTTGGGTTTGAAAACTGAATTGCTTGATGGGTACCTAGGCGTAGCTAGTCAGAGAGGTAGTGCACGTGTTGATCGCGTATACCGAATGTGTTTGGTACGTATAGCTAAGCATGAGTTTTTGATTGACCTTTTTGTGATAAATATGTCTGGTTATGATGTAATCTTGGGCATGGATTGGTTATCTTGCTCATCGTCTTGTTTTTGATTGTTTTCAAAAACGTGTGACTCGACTCGAGATGGAGGTCCGTTGTCCACTTTACCGAACTCGTAGTCTTGCGGCTCCCCTTATCTTGTCGGAAAGACACTTTCGACAGACTCATTCTAGAGGTTTTCTTTATCATTTAGGAATGTTAGAAGACGAGCCACAAAATTCCTCATCTACTATGGGTATCCTTGTGGTAAAGAGTTTGAAGATGTTTTCCAAGAATTACCGGTTTGCCCCCTAGAAGAGAAATTGACTTCACTATTGAAGTTCAACCTGGTACGTCGCCAATTTCGATGGCTCCTTATCGAATGGCACCAATGGAGTTGAAAGAATTAGACAAACAATTACTCGAGTTGGAATCTAAGGGTTTTATTCGAGGTAGTACATCACCTTAGGTGCACCACCTTTTTGAAGAAGAAGGATAACTCGCGAGATTGTGCATTGACTATAGGAAACTCAATGAAGTTACAGATGAAAAATAAGTATCCCTTACCTAGGATCGAGGATTTGTTTGATCAGTTGAAGGATTCTGGTTTTTCTCAAGATTGATATCACGATCAGCTTATCATCAACTCCGAATCAAGGAAGAGGATATTCCAAAACAACTTTTAGAACTCGATTTGGACACTTCGAGTTTGTGGTGATGCCATTTGGACTCACAAATGCTCCAGCGACATTCATGGATCTTATGCATCGAATTTTCCGTCCAGTACTTAGATAAATTTGTAGTGGTATTTGTAGATGACATTCTTATCTATTCACGGTCACGAGAAGAGCATGAGGAACACCCGAGATTAGCACTGAGTTGTTGAGATCTCATCAGTTGTATGCTAAGTTGAGTAAATGTGATTTACGGCTTTCAAATTCAGTTTTGGGACACGTGGTTTGTAGAGAAGGAATCAAAGTAGACCCAGCTAAGGTTGAAGCATTACCAACTAGGAAAGACCAAAGAACGTGTTTGAGATTCGTAGCTTTCGGGCTTAGCGGGTTACTATAGGCGATTCATTCAAGATTTCTCAAGGATTGCTTCACCATTGACGAAATTAACTCGAAAGGATTCCAAGTTCGAGTGGAATAATGATTGTGAAGAGGCTTTCTCCATTCTTAAGGAGAAACTAACTACCGCGCCAGTTTTGACAACACCAGTAAGTGGAATTGGTTATGTAATCTTTTCTGATGCATCGTTGAAGGGTTTAGGATGTGTTCTTATGCAAGAAGGAAGAGTGGTAGCTTATGCCTCAAAACAATTAAAGGCACACGAATTGAATTACGCAACTCATGACCTCGAGTTGGCAGCTATTGTGTTCGCTTTGAAGTTGTGGAGACATTATCTGTATGGTGAGAAGATAGACATATTTTGTGACCATAAGAGCTTGCAATATATTTTTACCCAACGAGATTTGAACACGAGACAGAGGCGTTGGGTGGAATTTCTTAAGGATTACACGTATACTTTCCATTACCACCCAGGAAAGGCAAATGTTGTAGCAGATGCTCTTAGCCGAAAATCGAGGGTCGGTGCAGCAAGTATGACTCTTCATGCTTGGGATTTATGCAGAACTTATGGAGGAATGTGACTTGGTCCCGACGAGATGATTTACAATACTATAGTTGTTCCCGAATACAACATCGGATTATAGAAGCTCAACATATTTGATAGAGAGATGATTTCAATTTGTGCTCATATAGCGAATGGTCAAATACTAGAGGGTTGGACTCAATCTGATGGTGGACTTCGCTTTATGGGAAACTTTTGTGCCATTGAAATTGAGGATGGAGGTACTTTTAACAGGCTCATAATTCTAAGTTTACCGTTCATCCAGGAGGATCAAAGATGTACCATGACATGAAAAGGCAATATTGGTGGAAAGGGATGAAGAAAGATGTTGCCTTGTATGTGTCGAGATGTCTCACTTGCCCGGCAAGTGAAGATTGATCATCGGAAAACCAGGAGGGTTACTTGAACCATTGCCCATCTCTCGAATGGAAATGGGAACACATCACTATGGATTTTGTCATGGGATTACCTAGAACCTGCACACGGTAAGGATACTATATGGGTTATCGTTGATAGACTTACCAAGTCGGCGCACTTCTTAGCAATCAAGAAGACAGATACGTTAGCCACGTTAAGTCGATGTATATCCATGAGATAATAAGGTTACACCTACGCCAGTGTCGATTGTATCCGATGTGATCCTCGTTTTACTTCTCAGTTCTGGCAGAGTTTACATAAGGCGTTAGGTACACGTGTTTCGCTTAGATGCCTTTCATCCTCAGACCGACGGGGCGGTGGAGCGGGTAATTCAGGATTGTGGAGGATATGTCATGAGCTTGTGCTTTGGATTTCAAGGAAGTTGGAGTGAGCACTTGCCATTAGTAGAGTTTGCTTATAACAATAGCCATCAGGCTAGTATCTGTATGGCACCTTTTGAAGCATTGTATGGACGACCTTGGATCTCCAGTGTGTTGGACCGAGATCGGCGAACGTAGCATTTTTGGACCTGATTTGGTAAGAGAGACGACCGAGAAGGTTCAGTTAATTCGGCAGAGGTTAATGACAGCCGTAGTCGTCAAAAGAGTTATGCAGACAAGAGACGCCGACCTTTAGAGTTTCTCGAGGGTGACTTGGTGTTACTCAAAGTGAGCCCGAAGAGAGGTGTTAAGCGTTTTGGCAAGAAAGGAAAGTTATCACCACGTTACATTGGGCCTTTCCAAATTATTCGACGTATTGGTGCAGCAGCTTATCCAAAGTTACCTCAAATTGGGCACGTTCATGACACTTTCCACGTGTCAATGTTGCTAAGTACGAGAGATCCATCTTATGCTATCGACCCTACACATGTTATTGCTTGGGAGGATTTAGAGATCCAAGAGGATGTGTACATACGTAGAGCGACCTGTTCAAATTTTGGACTTTAAGGAGCATGTACTCCGCACTAAGACCATCCCCATGGTTAAGGTGCAATGGCGTCGTTGGTCGAGGAAGCGACGTGGAATTAGAGTCGAGATACGGACCAAATACCCTGATCTTTTCTCGTAACCTCTAAATTTCGTGACGAAATTTCATTTAAGGGGATAGGGTTGTAAGGCCCGGCCCCAATTTTAAGGGGGCTTTTGTGTCATTTTTACTAATAGGAGTAAATTGGTCATTCTATATTAAAAAGGATATTTTAGTAATTTGTTGCTTTTATTTATTACTTCATGGGAATGTAGTGGGAGACTTAAAACAAAAAAAAAAAATATTTCCATTAGCATTTTATATGCACTAATACATATAAAATGCACTAATACATTTATTGGACTGCAACTTTATTTATATGCACTAATACATTTTATACGTATGAACTTAGTTTAGGCTGTTTTGTTCACATATCGGGTTTGTAGGCCACACTTAATTGCGCTAAGAACGTGGTTGTTAATCAGTTGTAGTGTATATATAGGTTTGGATGTGGCAACAAAAAGAGGGGTGCGACTTATATTAGATGGGATTTGAGTTGACTGGATTAGGTCACCAATTAGAATACGGTATTTAAGAGACCTGTTAGCCTATATAATAAAGAAAGGAAAACAAAATCAAAACCTAGAGAACTTTAGCGGCGCAAGAGAGGAAAAGAAATAGTAAAGGTTCTCGTCTTTTCTTTTAGGGAGTGAACACCAGACTCGTGACCTTAGAGACAATATTTAGCTTTGAATCTTCGGTTCTTGCGGAAGGGTTTTCTTGTTCGTTTGCTATTGTCCTGCTCGGTAATTGTTTGGCTAGCGTTTGAGGTAGGCGCAACACAATCTAAAACTCTTTTTATTTATGGTTTTGTTAATTAAATTCATATTTACAAGTTTTTTGATGCTATTAATGATGATGTGAGCATGATGATTATCGGGCTGCGGTCCATAGGTTGTGATCCTTAAAATTATCTTTGATGGGATACGAGATATCCTTGGGAACGGTTTTGTTTCCCTAAACCCACGTGGGGCTCCCTGGGGCGAGCGGATTTGATTGTTTCTTATGGATGTGGTGTTTCCATGTGCTTGTGATGCTATTAATCATGCTAGTGGTCTTTAAAGAGATTTAAAAATGTTTTGTTGCTTCTTTTCCTACTGGGTGTCACAACTCACGTCGTTTAATGACA
>JAJJWX010004686.1:0-16353 GCA_023529315.1 Papaver bracteatum | reverse complement strand
ATTGGAGGGGGTGGAGGATGGGAAATGAACTTGTGCTTTTGTTTGTAGTTGGAATTTTGGGAATTTTTGTTTAAAATGTTTAACATATTATCTTGGAATGTCAATGGTCTTAACGATCCGGATAGGCGCTCTAAACTTAAGAAGCTTGTCAAACGTTGGAAACCTACTATTCTTATAATTCAAGAAACTAAGCTTAGTAGTTGCTCGGATCAAATAGTGCGTCAATGTTGGGGTGCAACTCCTTGTAAGTGAATCTCTCTAAATTCGTACGGAAGATCCGGAGGTATTTTTTTGATATGGAATTCGTGTATGATTGAAGTGGTTGATTTTCTAGAAGGTATTTATACAATTAGTATTTCTTGTCGAAATGTGGAGGATAACTTTAGATGGGTTCTTACGGGAGCTTATGGTCCTTGTAATGGGAATGAAAAGAAAACATTCGTATGGAGTTGGAAACTTTGCATGGCTATTGGGATGGTTTGCCTTGGTGTATTTGTGGAGATTTAAATGAAATTAGAGTCATGGGAGAACGAAGGGGATGTCGTAGGAGATCAAACTCTATGAAATGTTTTGATGAATTATGTAATGATCTCGGGATTGTGGATTTTCCGATTTCCGGAGCGAAGTACACATGGAGTAGACCGCATAACAAGAAGAGTATAATTGACCGGTTTTTATTTTCATTGAATTGGGAGGAGCATTTTCCAAATCTCAACATTAGGCGGCATGCAAGACCTTTTTCGGATCACTTTCCCATCGAATTTTTTGAGAGTTAATGTAATGTTCCAGTAGTGTCATGCTTCAGAGAATTATTGTCATGACACTGGATCGCAACTGAAACATCTAAAACATCCATGAGACAATGTTACTGTAGTCAGGAGAAGTGTCATGCCCCAGAAGCTTTATTTTTATGACACTAAACTGCATCTGTTTTAGTAGAAGTTGTATGGACAAGAATAGTCCACATGTAACATTACCGATTGTAATAATTGCGTAAAAATATTATGGTGTATGCTCTCCCCCTCTTAATCCTGCAATTCGTTGGAGGATTAAGAAGTTCGGGTTACCTGAACTCCGCATTGCATTTAGGTGCTATGTAACTTGCCCCCAATTGTATAGAGTGTTTACGCAGCCTGCCCCAAAGGTGTCATTTCAAACCATGAGGTGTCACATATCTCGGCCCCAGTGATAGTCAGTCACGTTGAAGTGATATGCGAATCGCCCCCAATAGATAGTGATTGTCATGCTTCTCAATGCTCGCACAAGGGTGCACTTCCTTGCTGCATTTTGCTCACGCATGGAATTTTGAAGATGTCTGCTATCTGGAATTCGCGCGGGGGGCCAATCCCACTATTCCAGATGCGCGCAGAATTGAAATGTGTGCATCCCCTCGTTGAGAAGAATGCTCGCCACATTAAAGGTGCCTTATTGAACAAAAATGTGTATGAAAATAAGAAAAAAAAGAAAAAAAAAACTATGTAAATTGTATACTTACCATATACTTACCATGTTGAAAATGCTACTGCGACTTCGTAAGCGAAATGATTAGGATGCCCATTGGCTATGTCGGTGTTTTCTAGCGACGATGATTAGTATAGTTGCCTTAGTGTCTCGTCTCGACTTAGTAAATTGATTTGTCTGTGGGACTGGGATGCACCAGTCAAGTCCAGACCAGATTGAAGATAGTTTCCACGGAATCATGTTTTAAAGTTGCAATTAGATGTCAAAGATATGATTATGCATAAAACGTATTGAAGCGGTTGTGAGGAAAACTGTATTGAAACAGATTTTGGGAAATTCAGACTACGACGAGCTTGATCAATCGATCAGAATTTAAAAGGGATATGACAGCTTGATCAACATGCCAGAGCATTTGTTGTGAAACTGGATTACAACGATTCGATCAACTGATCGTAATAGTTATGTGGAAAAGAATTACAAACGATTGATCAACTGGATACAAATATTTTC
This sequence comes from Papaver bracteatum, assembly GCA_023529315.1. Taxonomy (NCBI): domain Eukaryota; kingdom Viridiplantae; phylum Streptophyta; class Magnoliopsida; order Ranunculales; family Papaveraceae; genus Papaver; species Papaver bracteatum. The sequence goes on along the minus strand of JAJJWX010004686.1, from coordinate 14,382 downwards.
GGTGGTGATTGAATGTGACCGTGTAATACAGCATTTGTCATTTCAAATTTCTAAAAATATAATTTCCTCCGAAAATTTAAATTTCACCTTCACGGTGTTGGGAATTGTCATACGATCTCAACGGGCCGAAAATCACCCAGTTTGGATGCACGAAGAAGAAGTTGTCGAAGAATTGGTTGGTTAGCGCCTTGCTCTAAATGTATTGATGTCTTGATTTCACCAAAAAATATTATTCCCTAACTGAAAAATTTTACCTTCATGTCCTAGGATACTGACATGTGATCGCAACGAGCCAAAAATCATCCAATTCGGACGTGAGACGAGGAAGATATCCGCGAAACAAATTTTTAGACCAAGCCCAAGTAGGGTGTTTAAATCCTCAAGGCAAGAGAAATTGGGCGGAATCATCCAAGGGCCATGGAATTAAAATGCGTCGCGCCACACCGAATTAGGGCTAAGGAATTAAGTTACACCACGCTGCGCTGATTCGGGCCTACAAAATCAAGTTGCATGGCGATGCATAGAATCAAATGCCCAAATAATCGCCCACGAGTAATCGGAGTATCCGAGTAGTAGCCATTTAATCGCCGATTGATCGGTGATGGCCGCCGGCTTTGGCGCCACGACACCGCCGTTCTTCTCCGCCGCCGTGACTGCCGCGTTAGCTGCTGTGATGTGCATCGACGGTGATGAGACGTGTTACATCGAAGGTTTGATGAAACCTGAAGCATTTAAGTTCTTCCTGAAAATTGAGTTTTGATGTAACTCGGAGCATATAAGTTTGATGAATCCCATAAGATCAACGGTTGGGTATCGAAGATTATCGAACTGTGATGTAATCCGAAGCATCAAAACTCTTCCCCTATAACAGATTGAAGTGGGTGTACAAAACCTTTGTTTTATGTGGGTTAAACGAACGTTTAGAAGTGGGTGAGGGTTATTAACGTGGGTGAACAATATCTGATGTGGGTGAACCAAATTTGACGTGGGTGAAGTGAAACCGGAAGTGGGTGTACAGATCTAGCCAGTTGAGCCGCCGGTTTTTTTTTTTTTTTTTTTCTTTAACTTTTCGCAACACGTTTCTACGAACTGTGATCTGTTCCTTCGGATCTTTGGTGACATTTTTCCTGTAAATGTTGTCTTTTTGATGGACGCATCTTGCAACGGCTTTATGAAATGTGATCTTTTCAATCACAGATGTTGCCTTTTCTTCCTTGTAACGGTTTTAGTTACTGTTGACTTTTCTTCTAGAATTGTTGCTATTTCTTTATGGTCCTTTCACCATGGTTTTGCTGCACCTTAGCGGACTTTTTTGACACGCTTTTCCGGAGGTTCTCTCTTGGGTATTCACGCACCTAGAGATGCAAGCAACTTGATACCTCTGCGATCATTCAGTAGTGATTTTGACATACTACAAACTCGAACAGGCGAAAACTACGCCATTTGATAAGCAAAAAGTTTTTCACTTTGGGCTTGAATATGTCACGGATTGAACATTCTGACAATAATCTTGGTTATTTTCGCGATGAGTCGGCTTTCGGTGGCTTCCAGAATCGCGATCTTTGGACTCGCAGCGATTCATCCACCCGGATCGATGAATCGCAATTAACTAGTCTGCAGCAGCTGCGATTTTCGGACTGCATGATTGAAAACAAAAGCTCGATCAAGCTATGTTGCGGATCGAACACCCAACAACAATTTTGATGATTTTTTTAAGTAACGTCTTCACAGATCGAACATCCTACGATAGTTTTGATGGTGTTTCACTCCAACTTTTTATCGCGGACCGGACATCTTGCGACAACTTAATCAGTCTTTGAACTTTAGTGGTTTCAGTAAATCTCGAACCTCGAATCTGGATAGCAGCAGTTGCGATCAACTGGACTGCGATTAACTGGTATGCATTAGCTGCCATCAGCTGGACTGCAGTAGTTGAAATTAAAACTAGACCCAGCCATGTTGCGGATCGAAAATCCAGCAACAATTTTGACGAACATCCCAGCAATTCTATTATTAGATTTTGTGGTGATACGATTTTCAGCGGTATCCGTAGGTAATAGCTTGAAAGAAATCGACACAACAAATCCTCATTACGTTATTCATGATCAACTGGACTACAGTATGTGCGATTATATGGTCAGCAGCAGCCGCGATCAGCTGCATTGCGACCATTGTGATCAAACTGGGTTTTATACGCTACTATTGGCTGGACTGCAACAATGATTTTTCACGACGTTCAAACAGCTTTTTCACAAAAATGATTTTGAAGTGTTTTCCATAACTTTTCTCGATGGGAGAGTACGATTCCTTTTCTCGTAATCCCCCTAGTCGGCGCCAATGTTTGTACCCAAAATCACTTTTGGGCACGAAACACAAAGAATGGATAGTTTGGTTAGTATTTTGGATTTGGGGTTGATTTGAAGAACGAAAAAAAAACAGAGGTTTAACGTGGTTCGGCATGGTTGACTACATCCACCGATGAATCCCCTTGGGGAGAAATATTTGATTCATGTTTTGTGTTACATTTTCTCTTTTCTCTCTCTTTGCCCCCCCCCCCCCATTTTCATTTCGCTCTCCTCTTTATACAATGCAAGAATTAATTTCAACATAAAGAATAAATCAATTAATCCCCATTCATGCCTCTATATTCAATTCTATATGAAACGGCTATAATTAATTCTGCATGTCCTAATCGCTACAATTAGTGTTGCATGACCTAAACTATTCCGCAATTAGTGTTGCATGGTTGAATCTTTGAATTCAATTAAATGCCTTCATGATGATTTATGGATGGAATGAATGTTGCATGGAACGCACATTCATGTCTCCATGTATTAATTTATAATGGATGGACTGGCGATCGGATGGATCGTCGTGAACTAGATGGGATTTGGTCAAAAGATAATCGGTCGGGTCGACTAGATGGATCGGGTGGCATCAATCCGTCGGTTGTGATCGAAATTGGCTGGGAATTGGTTATCCGCGTTGCTGGATGCAAGACATAAAATTGGCTAAGGGTGCGACTGACTTCGATAGTTGACCGTCGGTTGACTTTGACCATTGACCATTGATTGGTTGTTGACCGACTTTGACCATTGACTGATTCTGACCATTGACCGGTCTGTGCAGACTGGTGGGCTGCCTTGGTTGACTGGGTAGTGGGCTTGGATGAGGACCAAAAGATGATTCAAGTGTCATTTTGGCCCTTTAAGTGGTATTTTTACTTATGGTACAAACATGATGATAATTCTAACAAGAGAAGAATTCATAATGTCGGGAGGTCTATAATCGTAAAATCTAGAGAAGGTGGTGGTCTTGGAATTCGGAAATCTAAATACATGAACTCGGCGCTTCTCAAAAAGTAGTGGTGGAGATTTGGAACAGAAAAGAATGCCTTTTGGAGAAAGATAATTGTGGAAAAATTTGGAGAATCATCCACCGGTTGGGAAACTCTTCAATCAAAAGGGACAAAGGGATGTAGTTTATGGCACAATATCTATACGGAGCTCGAGGATTTTAACAAACATGTAAAATTTAAGATCGGTGCGGGAAATGAAATTAGATTTTGGGAAGATTTTTCGAAGGGGTATGGATATGGATAGGGTGTGCCGGTTTTGTGAAGAAGAAGATGAAACAAGTACCTATTTATTCTATGATTGTTGGCGAACAAAAATAATTTGGGATTATTTTGCCGAAGGATGCAATTTCAATTGGAATTACGATATTGGTATTTCCACAACTATAAAAGCTTGGAGCTATGATTGGGGTATTGAAAGACTTGATCGTATATGGAACAACTTACCGGTGGCAATATGGTGGTGCATTTGGAAAGAAATGAACTCTAGAATATTCACCCACAAAAAGAGAAATTTGTAAAGTTTAATCCGAGATAGTAAGATTCAAGCGTACTTTTGGGCGGAGGCAAACACTAGAATGTTGGATTTGACGGCTAATATAGTAATAGCTTTATGGGACTCGTATTTCTATCGGCCGCTTTGAGGTGGATGTGAGGTGTTTAGTGTTTTTTTGTTTTCTTTCATTCTTTCTTGACTCTTTGTTCACTTCTTTGGGTGATCGATTCCAAACTCGATCTCCTTTTTTGTGTCGGTGGTTTTTATTGGGTTGAGGTACACCTTAAATACCTTTTTTCAATGAATCTTTTCCTTTTGACCGGATCAAAAAAACACATCAGTTAAATTTTATGTTTCAAAAATATGGTTTGGGATAGATTCTCTACTATTAAGTTCTCAATTTTCACTGTGGAGATCAGAAAGGGTAAGAGATCCAAGTGATGAAGTGAATTAAATTCTCAACATGGCCGGAGAAAAAGTAAGAAAAAATATTCCCTCTCACAAAACTTAATATGGTGGGGCCCAAAAGTGTCCCATGCTAAATTCCAGGGGCGTGGGCGTTGACTCGGTTTATGTGAGATGGCGGTTTTTGAGGAATGATTTTTTGGGCACTACCTCATTTTGGTGGGCGACTACTATTTCTTTTGGGTGGATATTTGGAAGTAAATTGAAATACCCCTTATCCATATATTTATTTTGGTACCAAAATACTCTTTCTAATTAAGTTAGTGTAATGATTAGTGAGATTAAATTAATAAGTTGATTTTTTCAAAAGAAGAATTATTGAGAGGGAGAGAACAAGATGAAGATGATGGTGAACATGAGGGTTTTTGAAGAAAAAAAAATTAGATCTTTTTCTTTAATAGACACAACAAGAGTATAATGTTTTGGGTATTCACGGATACTTCAAATGTAGTTAACGGTGCTTGGATTGGCCAAAAAATTCCTAAAAATGAACAATTTACAAATCGATTTTGGTTGGGTTAAAAATGTTCGGCTACGACATCCGAAGAACAGGTAGCCGAACTCATCTGCAAGTGTAGTTCGGCTAATGTTTCTGAAAACATAGGTAGCTGAACTCAGCTTTAATGGAGTTTTTTCTTTCAGAGAAAATTTCGGTTTGCAAAAAAAAGTTGCGAAGTAACCGAACTTTTTGTAACGTACACTACGGGAAAAACATCGATCAACTACACCAAAAAACAGTTGTCATACGACATACGACGACAGATATTGATAGGTTCCACAAGGGGGGATTGTAGTAGGTACTTGATTCTTTGCAACTCGTAAATACTAGTTGTAAACACGGTTGTCGATCCATTGTATACCACTCTTTTTTCAGTTGTGAAAGTCTTTTGAAATTTCTTCTTTATGCCTAACACAACACTTACTTGGGTTGTGAAAATAACTCCTACACTACACTTGTTGGGGTTATAGAAAATTAGGTTACAACTTTGGTTAGAGTTGTATGTGAATTCCTTGACAACTATGTTTAGAGTTGTATGTGAATTCTTTGACAACTTTGCGAAGAGTTGTATGTCATTTCCTTGACAACTTTGTTTTGAGTTGTGTGTGAATTCTTTGACAACTTTGGTTTGAGTTGTATGTCATTTCTTTGACAACTTTGGTTTGACTTGTAAGTCATTTTTTGACAACCTTAAATAGCAGTTGTGGTTATTTTCTATTTGTGAAAAAAAATTAAATTGGTCACAAAATTCAAAATATACCAGCATTTATTCAAATGTAAACCATTAAAATGTGACAGCATTCAAACTCTTGATTCATCAACAACGAAACTATAATACATTCATCAACAATTTACAATGTAATCATTCACCAAATACACTAGATTCTTTTCAATGTTGTTAATCACCATATATATTCTCATAATGCTTTTCACATTGAACTAGAACACAGGTCAGTGACCATTTCCTTCAGCTCTTACAAGTTTATGCTTACCATTCTCATCTAACCAAAAGACTCAAGGAGTTTCATCTCCATACTTGGAGCTTTAGGGCACGAGTCAAAATTTGTTCAACTGCTCATGATCTGAATGTACAAGAAGCGCGCCATCATAAAACTAATATCATGCTGCTGAAGCCAGGATATCTGCAATATGATAAGTGGGGATTATTACACTGGGCATCTTCTAACCAAATACTGCCTAGAAAGTTATGGAAAAAATCATGACCCAAGATAGACCTAAAACAAGGATGGTATAGACTTGTACCATCACTGTTGAGAGCAGACTTGTGCAGATTATAACTGTCTTTTTTGAATTTTGAGAGTGTGCTAGTATTGAGTGGGGAAAGGTTTAACATTTGGTTTAAATTTTGGTTTCTGTTTAAATTTGGCTGGGTGGGACAATGTCTTTTAAGTTTGTAAGAACAGTCATGCTTGTTTGTTAGAGTTTCAATGATATTTGTTGGTTTGAATTGATTTTGTGTGCATTGGTAATGTGGGTGATGGTGCAGAGGATAGTTTGGGTTAGACTGAACATGTTTTAGCAAAGTGATTAAGAAATCATGATGGAACATAGATAAAGGGTGAGGAGTATGGATTAATAGAGACAGGGGAGTATAAATAGTATGTTGATTGCTAAAACCATAGTTAAGAAAAACTGCACCTGAAATGTGAGATTCTAGTTTTGGGTTAAGATTGCTAATAGTACCTGTAATTTGGGTGTTAGTTGTTGTTTTAGTGATTCCATCGGGGACTGTGGTGGGGACTTTGATTTCTGAGTGTTCTGCAATGCTTGTGATTCTAGTAATTCCAGTAATTTCCATTTGTCCCTTGAAAATTGTGATTGTTGTGAGATTCATACTTCCTGTGATACCTGAGATTACTGTGATGGAAGTAATATGGTAATTGAGGCGATTCTTGATGACATAAGTGATTTGGCTTAGTATTCTCAATTGAATTGAAGAATTGAGATGCCAAAACAAGAGCTACAACCACATATTAAGTAACTCGAATGATAATCATAGAATCAAAGATGTAACAGAGTAACACCGGTAGCGGCGAAGAAGGACGGTGGAAAATAGCCGTCAGATCAGGTAAGGACAAGCATAACGGCCAGGAGGAGCCGGAGGAAATCAGGTGAGAATGAATTTTCGGGGAGGAAGAGAGAGAAATCCAGTTTAAAAGGGAGTGCTCTAATAAGGTAGGTGTCTCGCATTCTGTACAAATCCCCACACTCCAATTTTGCTGTCCTTCAAAACATTGAATCTGTGGAATCCCTAGTTCAACAATCAAACATTTCTTGACAAACCATCCAAATAACAACCTTTAGCAATCTTGTACATGTTAATCCCATGAAAACGAAGTCTTTATGATCTTCTAAAGTTTCAAAATGAGACGAATTTCGGATATAATCAAGAAACTAGGGATTTGGGTTTCTGTAAAGAGTGTTGGAAATTGTAATTTGTAATTTAGAGTTGTCTATATTAGTGTAGAATTGTGTAGAGAATTCTACAAGTCAAATTAGTCATGTGTTAGAATAGATAAGTATTAGTCAAAATAGACATGTGAAGGATAAACTTCTCCATACTTATCCTTGTTGATTCTAGAGTATTCTCTTTAGATAAGAGAGTATGAAACATGTGAAGGATAAACTCCTTCATACTTATCCTTGGTATTATACTCTAGAATATTCCCTCTAGATAAGGGTGTAATGAGAGTGTAAAGAAGAGTCTAGATAGAACTATCTAGAGAAGTAGGTGAACCTATAAATAGGCATGTGTAGTATCATTTGTAATTGTAACAAGAAGCAAGAAGTGATTAATAAGATTAAGAGTTTGTGAGAGTTTAAGAGTTAGTCTTGCTTCCTAGGAGCTCTATACGAGCAACACAACTATGCTCGTATATCTCCACAAAATATCATTTGAGTGTCCCAAGTTCTTGATAAAAATATAAATTTCTAACATGGTATCAGAGCGGAGGTTCGATCCATATGGGGGCGTGTAAGCTTCGCGAATAAAAATGCTTGTAGAGTTTAAATCAAACGCGATAGTGAAGGTATGATTCTCAACTATACAAAGTGTTGAGTTTTCATTGTTTGTTTTGGATCCCGTATGAAAGTTATCACCCATGTCTATGTAAAATGAATTTTGAGAATATGAAAATAAAAAAAATGTTAAGGAAGAAGATATTGCTCGTGTGAAGGTCCAGTTTAAGTTAAATAGTTTTGATATGTAAAAGAGTCTCCATGAAATTAAAGTGAGTTAAGAGAAAAGAGAAGGGAGTGCATGTGGAAAAGAGTGCACTTTCGTACATGGCATGAGGAAAGCCATGTTGTCACGAGATGCTAATCCTCTACTCGTGACGAGAGTAGCCGAGTGAAGGCTATAGGAAATCCGAGTGAAGGCTAAGAGAAGGCCGCGTAAAGGCCAGGCCGAGTGAAGGCCGAGACGGTGGGAACGCACCCACTTAGTGGCTAGCAGAAAAGTTAGGCTAGCTGGAAGAAAAGAGGATGAAATACGAGAGCTAAGGAGACACTACGAGAGGACGATACGATGTCGATGCGAAGAAATGTTAGACGCGACCACGAGCATGAGACGTGAAGAATGAACGAGAAATTGGGTGAAGATCGAAACTATGAAAAGGAGATTACAAATTAGGAGGGGATGTTGGAAATTGTAATTTGTAATTTAGAGTTGTCTATATTAGTGTAGAATTGTGTAGAGAATTCTACAAGTCAAATTAGTCATGTGTTAGAATAGATAAGTATTAGTCAAAATAGACATGTGAAGGATAAACTTCTCCATACTTATCCTTGTTGATTCTAGAGTATTCTCTTTAGATAAGAGAGTATGAAACATGTGAAGGATAAACTCCTTCATACTTATCCTTGGTATTATACTCTAGAATATTCCCTCTAGATAAGGGTGTAATGAGAGTAGGGCTGGCAACGGATAAATATCCGGCGGATATTAGCATTTCCGGTAAGGTTAAGGTTAAGAGTTATCGGATATCCGATATCCGATAACATCCGACGGATATTAGAAAATACAATTCGATAAGGTTAAGGTTAAGCTATCGGATATCAGATTTTTATCCGTTAAAATCCGATAACTAGGAAAAATACTAAAAGCTTGAAAAAAACAGTGTCTTTGTCTTTTTAAGTTCAAAATGTTCAGTAAAAGTATAAACCCACACACAAGCACAATGTTTAGAGTTAAAGAGTTTACTCCCAGTCTAGTGAATGCAAAAGAAAGTACACAACAAAGCTACAACAAAGCCAAAAAGAAAGAAAAAAATGTCTAACGATCCACAGAGGCTAGTGAGTAGTATAACTTAGTGTGATCTTGCATCAACTTCACTTCAGTCCACTATTTCCGTATCTACATTCACAAATCACAACATTTCAGTTTCTCAAAGCTTTCACCACTATAAGCAAAGTAGAAATTTAATAATAAAGTTGTGGTATTGGCAGACAAATAACAACATTAGAAAGAACAACAATTGGCAGATAGATAATGCATGTGTATATGACAAGTGCGGTGTCCAAGCTCAAATCGGGAGGAAGTTGTCAAATATGTTGTGCCGGACTAACAATCAAAACAAAGGAAGCAACAAAAGACTTAGTAGAGCATTCACAAGGGAATCAACGGTCTAAACTAGAAGGCATAGGCGAGGCTTTGCAATAGGTTGGATAAACATTCAAAGAACACACAGTTCATTAATGTACATATGACATAAAAGGAAATGCCATTTGAGAGACGATTGTTAGCACTTACAAAGCTCATCACCACGTTCATAATAACAAGGATATTTTGGAAAGATTATAGGGATGAATCCAGTAATAATTAGTACTCAGAGAAGAACAGAAACAAAAAAAATGAAACCACCTTTACTCAGCATTGCTTGTAAAGCACTCATGATGTGATAAATTTGTCAACATAAAACTATTTAGAAAGAATATACAACGAGAGAATGTACAAACAGATTCAGAAACAACAGTTAAATTCATAATCTAAGATTACACACCTATTGATGGTTCTTGAAGATACATGACAATATGATATGACCTAGTAGTTAAGACTCTAAACTGATCAAAACAAGCTAAAAAAGCAGTGAGTTAAGACTCTAAACCCAAACAGGCGAGACTTGTTGTATCGGACTTACAAAGGCCATTCAAACCTGATTATCAAAAGCATTTAGTATAAACTAAACAAACCGAAAGAGGTAAGGCAGACCTCAACAATTAACAACCTAGTTTATTCGTTCAAGTAAAAGACAAGGACTTGGGATCAGAAGAAAGGTAATACAAATAATCTCTTCAATTTCATGCCATAATAATGTAGAAATCCACTCATTAACACGAGATTTACTAAAACAATAATCGAAATAGAGATGAACATCCTTGAGATAGTGCGGCGAAGCTTGATCGCATACAAGACAACTAGGAAATATAAAAACAACACCTATTAATTTCCTAACACTAAAAAGCTGCAAATGATATGTATACAAGACAACTAGTAAAGGACGAAACTCAAATCCAATTCTAATTCCACTTTGAAAAAAATGCAAATCTGAAATGTTATAGTACTACACTTAACAAGTTCATGCACTACTAAACTATATGTACAAGCTACGGGACAAGCGTCTTACACTTAAAAAGTTCATGCACTTAACAATTCTAATTTCACCATCTTCCACGACAACTCTAGAGCAAAATGGATATCTACTAATCCTACGTATAATCGTCCCCGAACTAACACCATCGGGTTAAGTTCTCTTCATAGCCATTTCTCAAGCATATGAACTCACTTAGTCTCGTGTGTTGGAGAATTACTAAAACTAGAGGATGTTACGCCTTATAGCTACTATGTCAAATGTCCAATTCAAGGGACACGGGTCAGATTACAAGTAACATCAATTCATAACTAATTAAGAAATTAACATTAGATAAACATAAAAACTAAAAAGGGTATGTTTCATAATGCTATTTGATCTGTGAAATTAAAATAAAATCTGTGGCGGCACCATACCAGAGCAAATGAACTTAATTAATGGCTCCTCCAAGATTACCCTCAAATAGTCATTAGTAATGGGGTCATGCATAAACAAAACAGGGTTCAAGTTGTTGTATTTTTTGGACCAGATCAAGTAGTAGTCTTGATGAAGCGAAAGAAAGACTAATCATGGAATACAAACTCAAAGTACATTTGATACAAAATGGATTAACAATTCTATGACTATAAGGCAAGATTGACTAAAAAAGATGCATCTGAAATGGACTCAAGTGATGAAAAACATTCATGGAATACATTCAATATCACGGTTGTTAAGTGAGTTAACAACAATTCATCAAAACCAACCAAAATCAACCAAATGAACCTATCAACAACCTAAACCACCTTAATCCATCGTAATTATGTGAAGAGCGAAACAACAATATGACCAAGAAATCATTCAATCATCACTTCAATGGGTTATATTCAAACATGAATCGAAAGAATTGATCTAATCTTCTAGAGAATCAATTGAAGTTGTGTAAACCACAGAAGAGGAGAGATTTAGATCGAATGATATAGAAAAATCAAACCCCTAATTTTTTATTGCAACACATAAACCCTAATTTCATAAGAATTGAACATAGAAATCGAGCAAAATCATTAACAACATAGAGGGGAGCGATTAAATACACGAGATTAGTTATTGGAGAAGTGAGAACCGACTATTGAGTGATTAATCGAGAGGGAGGAGAGCGGGAGCGAGATAAGACAGAGAAGAGAAAAAAAGTAAAGGAAGGTCGAAAATGTTCTTTCCTTCTCTCAAGCTACTCGACCTCGACTAGTATTGGTAGTATTGAAAATTACTAAAACGCCCTACCTTATCGGATATCGGATATTAACCAATCGGATAGAGCCCAATCCGATTCCGATGGAATTAAGAAAATATCCGATAAGTTATCGGATCCGGATATCCGATATCCGATATAACGGATAAAATCCTATAGGATTTCGAATAATCGGAAACGGATCCCGGATATCGGTTATCCATTGCCAGCCCTAAATGAGAGTGTAAAGAAGAGTCTAGATAGAACTATCTAGAGAAGTAGGTGAACCTATAAATAGGCATGTGTAGTATCATTTGTAATTGTAACAAGAAGCAAGAAGTGATTAATAAGATTAAGAGTTTGTGAGAGTTTAAGAGTTAGTCTTGCTTCCTAGGAGCTCTATACGAGCAACACAACTATGCTCGTATATCTCCACAAAATATCATTTGAGTGTCCCAAGTTCTTGATAAAAATATAAATTTCTAACAAAGAGGAAGAAATAGAGTTGTGGTTGGTTTGATTTTGATAGTAACAAAACTATAGGGTTTCGAAATGGATGATGATGATGAAGGAAACAAGGGTTTTGAGGGTCTGGGAAATTTAGGTTTGGGTTCTCCTGGATTGAGGAGTTCGGATCCTAATGTCATCTGGCAGCTCCTGCTGTGGAAGAAATTTCTGGCTTCCATCACTGAGATTGATCTATGCAAGTAGAGTACATTATTTCCAGTTCTTCAACGCTTTAATTGGTCTTTGAAATAAAAATTAGAGAAATATGTGGCTAGTTGGTAATATTCAATTTGGAAGAACATAATTTGGACTCTTGAAAATGAAACATTAGTTGACATCTATATCATTTAATATCGTATGAATCCCAGCTGTAAACACTCATCAAGGTTTACCTTCTCACATGCACATTAGTAGTTGACATGACATTAACATACTAGCAGCTTGCTAATTCCAGCGGTTCGTGTACTGTTTAGCTATAAATTTCTCTTGTTCATTATCAATTATCGTCTAGAAAACCTAAAAGGTTGTTTATAGATCGTTCGATCACCAGATTATTCATCATCATGGATAGTCATGCTAGTACTTCCGAAGGAGAACACCACCGATTGCATGAAACAGTAATGCTTTTTGGTAAACTTATCACTGAATCTCAAGAGGCAATGGTCAATAGGATTGAAGCGATGCTCTGTAGGATTGAAAAAGTATTGAGGCGTTGACCTGTAAACTTGTGGAGTCTCAAACATATGATCAACATCATAAAGTCGCAACAATTGATGCTGGTACTGAAGCTGAAAATGTTTCAGGTCTAGTCAACCCGGATAACCAAAGTCGTAATGTTTTGCTTCTTGAAGATAATGGAAATTGCGATAACGGACAAGTAGGACTAGATAAAGAGGAGATAGTTGAACACGAAAACGGAGCATTTGCAAATACAATTATCCCCAAGGACCAGCAGAAGGTTGAATCCGGTAAGCTGAGCAGGACGATTAGTCATTGCAAATCCCGTTGGATAAATTTAGATTTGAATTCATTTCATTTTGGTATTTATTGTTTCTGTTAGAAAAATAAATTAATAATTTTCGTACAATGAATCTAAATATATAAATTTTTCAGTGCGCCGTCCTCTACCGTGGGAATTACGCGAAAATCAGGGAAGGGAAGATTATCCAACAATTGTAGAAGCAGCGGAGGATGGAGAACAGATAAATGCAAAAGACCAATTTAAGAATCATCCGGAAGCGGTTGAAGAAGGGATCTGGCCTTTAGCGTCAGATTTTGGCTTGTTAGTAGAGGAAGAGATCACACAGGTCCTAACTACTAATCAGGAAACAGAGGAAGAGCGGAATCTTTGGGAGTTTAGTAAGCTATACTTAGTGTTTTCTTTTGGTGTCCTTTACTAATTCCATCAAGATAAAACAAACAAGGAAAGGAAACTAATATTTGAACTTGATGAGGTATTAACAAGTTTTGATATTACAGATGATGAAATCGGTGATTGGGACCAGCAGAATGTTGAATCTGGTAAGCTGAGTATGCCCATTACTCTTTACAAATCCCATTAGATAAATTTAGATCTGGATTCAATTCATTTTGATAAATTTTTGAAGCGGATTAAGAAGAGGATGAACACAATAGCAGCACTGATGGAATCTCGAGGTTTAGGTTTCGATGCAACTGGGACAACTACCCTTATGAAGAGGAGGTTGAATCTCACGGAGAACCCATCACCAGATCCTGTCTTGTCATGTTAAAAAATAAATGATCTTTTTTTTTTTTTTTTTTTAAGAAATCAAAGAAGGAAAAACAGAAACCAATATTCTATAAACTGGACGAGGTTGTAATTTTCTGACAAGTTTTGATATTACAGGTGGTGAATTTGGTGATACTAGTCAAACTTGGTTTGAAGCGTACGAAGCCTACTTAGAAGAAAATCCGGTGAGCGAAGATTATCCAACAGTTGTAGAAGAAGCAGAGGCCGTAACTACTAATCCGGAAACAGTGGAAGAGCCGAAGTATCCAAATGGATTGCAGAGAGGTATTGTTCGAATTCTAGTAAGCTACGCCTATTACAACATAAGGTGTCCTTTACTAATTCTATTCAGACAAAATAAAGAACATGAAATTAAGGGATATTAAAACTAATTGGGGGATATTAAATAGTAATGTTATTGTTCATACCGGCATAGTTTTTCAACGACGGAAAAAAAAAAAATTCCATACCGATATGAACAGTGATATTACTTT
>JAJJWX010004685.1:0-24149 GCA_023529315.1 Papaver bracteatum | reverse complement strand
ATCTCTTTTTGTCATTTTTTTTGGTAAGTCTTAGTTTATTGAAACCAAAAAACGTAATTACAAGAATTACAAAAAGGGAGGATCGAGGCATCCCCACCCCCATAAACCAAAGGGGCACACTAAGAAACACAAAAAAAAATAAAAACTTATAAAAAGCTTTCTAACACAAACAGAACCAAAGAGAAAACAAAAACTAATATCGTTTGCGTCCAACTCTAAAATTCCTCTTCTTAATGCTAGCAATCGTTTTTGCCAAATCAAACTCCTGAACTTGCAGGTTGTATTCATCATCAAAAAACTCTACATATTCATCTTCATATTCATCGTCTTCTTCTTCCGAAGCATAATTACCACAAGGAATAAGCTTAATAGGAGATTGAGATTTTTTCTTAATCGATATTCTATCCATTAAATCCTTTTTTCCTTGAAGTATTTTTTTTCTAAAGTCTGGATCTCTAATGAAATTAGCCGCACTTGATCGTTTTCAATAATGCTTTCGACTCGTCTAGTTCATTACTAGACAAAATATTTCTCATATCAAAAACAACATCATCCAACCTCTCCCTTTTCTTTTTAATTCTTCTATTCTTTCTAGGAAAGCTTTCTTTTTATCTGTTTTTCAACATGGTCATCCGGTTTATCGTCGAAATTGCACCCCATTCTTTTGAATTCTTAACTTCTTGCTTCCATATTAGCAGCTGAAGCTCCGCATTTGCATCCTCCGAAGAGCTTAGAGATTCAAACGAATTCTAACAATGTATATCAGAAGGACTGAATAATGCATCATCAAAAGGAGTAAACGAACTTTTGTAGGCGATTTTGTACCCTTTACATGCTTCCACTCATCTTTAGAAACGTTTAGAAGCGTCTCTTTGTTTTGTCTGATCCACCTCCTCCCAGCTGTAGTTGTAACAGCAGATTCTTCTTCCTAACTTCAACACTGGAATAAAAGGAATAGTAGGTGCTTGCTTACCTTTCTCTTGATGTTTTTTAGATGTATTTGGCATATCACTTGCGGCCAGACTTAGTCACACTAACCTTCTTTAGTTTTGCCTTCCTTTTCCGACCAAACAGACAAGGATGTAGCACCCTTTAGTACAGCAATATCCTTTTGCTCAGCTATAATGTTTTTGCATCTAATAAGCTTCATCTAAGCGTCACGAAATTCAGCTGAAGCTTTCTCAAGCTCAAGCTCCAATTCGACTTTTTAGCATCACCAAGAGCGTTTGAAGTCATCTCTTTTTGTCATGATCAAGCATGTGGAGGACATTTTAGCGCTAAGAAAACTGCTGCAAAGATCTTGCAGAGTGGTTTTACTGGCCAACATTGTTTAAGGATAGCCATGCCTTCTGTGTTTCTTGTGACTCGGTGCGGAATTGGGAAGTATATCAAAACGAAACATGATGCCCTTACAACCTATTTTGATTGTTGAGCTATTTGATGTAAGGGGTATTGATTTCATGGGTCCATTTCCCAACTCTGAAGGAAAGTTGTACATTCTTGTTGCTATTGATTATGTTTCTAAGTGGGTAGAAGCAATTGCAACCAAAACTAATGACCACAAGGTGGTACTTTCGTTCTTAAAGGAAAACATATTTTCGTTTTGGCACCCCTAGAGCTATAATCAAATGACGGTGGTTCACATTCCTACAATAGGCCTTTTGAGTCATTAGTTCTCAAGTATGGCATAACTCATAAAGTCGCAACCCTATATCATCCACAGACCGGTGGCCGGTAGAGGTTTCAAATAGGGAGATCAAGCACATTCTCGAAAGACAGTTAACCCGTCTAGAAAAGATTGGTCTTTAAGATTGAATGATGCATTATGGGATTATAGAACAGCATATAAAACCCTATTGGCATGTCCCCTTGCCGACTTGTGTGTGGGAATCCTTGCCATTTACCTTGAGCTTGAACATCGTGCATATTGGGCTATTAAAAAGCTTAACTTTTCTCTTGATAAGGCGGGGACACAACGGAAACTCCAACTCAATGAGTTGGAAGAGATGAGAAATGATGCTTATGACAGTGCAAAGTTGTACAAATATAGAATGAAGGTGTTCCATGACAAGCGCATTTTGCGCAAGTCATTCACTCCCAGTGACGTAAAGTTTTATTATACAACTCACGGTTACACCTTTTTCCGTAAATTACGTTCTAAATGGACAGGCCCACTCTTGGTGCACACAATTTTCCCCCATGGGGTTGTAGAACTAGAAGATGTAGCAACCAAGAATGTCTTCAAGGTCAATGGGCAGAGACTGAAGCCGTTCCTTGAACCAATCCCACCTGAAATTGAAACAACAAATGATCTTGATGATCCGATCTATGTGGACCGAAATGGTTCATCCCCTGTACATACCACAGGTTTAGAATTCCATTAGCTCTCCTTGTTTTCTTTTGATTTCGGTTTACTAAATTAGCTTTTGTTGTATATAATCTTTGTTATTAAGATATCTTCCCTGCTGGTTGCTTTAGACATACTCTACTGTCTCTGGTTTGGCATCTGGTAATCTCTTTCCTTAAATCTGTTTTGTTCTCATGGTTTGTTGTTGTTTCTATTATGTTTTGAAACATTGAGGACAATGTTAGATTTAGGTTTGGGGGAGTATTTTCATATAGAGTTGTTAGTCTTTTACATTTTAAAAAATCAAAAAAAAAAATCAAAAATCAAACTTTTGCAAACATTTGCATAAAACCTCCAATTCTCAGAGATCTTAGAGTCACTAGCATGCTTTTAGCTATGATTACATAGAGAGTCTGACCGAAATACCTAAACTTAGAATTGCTGGAGAACACAATCAGGTTTCTTAGTTGTTAGAGCGTTAAAATTGGATCTAACCATACCAGAGGGCGAATTAGGTCTTGAAAAAAGATTTTTGGTAGTAGAGTTGAGTGGAGACTACCTATTTTTATCAAGTGAGACATCAACTTTCAGTTTTGTGACCATCTAAAGATCTTTCAGAGTATCTGTGTCACCGTACAGGAATGTTTGTAGTTAGCACCACTCTCTCTCTCTCTCTCGACAATAATAATTAGATCCATAGAAACACATCAACAACAATGATCAAAGCAACATCAGAAGTTTCTGAAGAAAGATGAAATAGTCCAAAGTTTACTGATAGGTGTAGAATACACCTAATTTACTATCTAGTAGTTTATGCTTTCTTTGTTATTTTTCTAGTGAATTATGTATTTTACGTGTGTTTTTGAGCTATTAGGTACTCTGGAGTCGCACGGAAGAAAAGAAGGAGAAATCACCAAAATTGGGCAAAAAGGGCATAATTGTCATTTCAGAAGGCGAGCACTATCTGGAGCCCAGTCAATGTTAAGGGGCGTCTCTGATTTGGAGGAGTATTAAGCAATGACCAGTGGTGGCTAAGGGGCTTCTATCTGGGTATCCCTTATACATTATCAAAGGGTGTAATTAGCATTGGGTGGTTCTTATCATGGGGTGCAAATAAGCCGTCCCATGTTCAAGAGTCAAGACCTAAACCTAAGTCGAGAGAAAGCAGTTTCTCAGTTCTTCCCCCAAATTCCATACAACAGCTAAGAACTAGTTAGGGTTTGTGGAAGTTGATTGAAATTCAGAGAAGAACGGCAATGATATTCATGGGTTTCTGTTGGAGCTGTTGATTCTCAAGAGTTCGGTGGAGTTTGAGGAATTGAATTATGAAGAATGGGTATTAAAATTCGAATGAGTTCTTGACTGAGTTGTCTGGTGGTATTGTAATGAAGAAATTTGGGTTTTGGTGGATGAAATGGAAGCAGAACAAGTATGGGATTGTGGCCAAGGTTGGGTGGAATTGATTCAAGAGATTAATGATAATCATGGAAGACGGAATTGAAGTTAGGGTCCTGAGCTACAGGTTGATGATGATGTTCAAAGTGATGGACTGATTAATTAATGGGTTACGTGAGTGATAAAGCAGATCGGGTAAGAGATACAATTGAAGTTCAAAGGATCTGAGATGGCTTCTGATGATAAAAGGATATGTTCAATGTGAATCAATCATGGCGATGTGAATGTAAAGGTAATTGCAGGTGGTAAAGCTATAGAGGGAGGAATTGATGTTGAATCGGTTCCAACCATAGAGAAAATGAATCAAAATGGCTTTGAAGTGTTGGTTGTAATGGGGTTGTCTTTGCTGTGAGCTATTGAAGTTGCAGATGGTGGTGTTGATGATTTGTGCTTTTATGGAGTTGCGGGAGGTGGTATGGCTGGTCAAAGGCATGAAATGAGTTTGAATTGGTGAAGATTGGAGTCTTGTTACAGGAGATGATGAAATGAATTGGAGCTGGAGTTGGTTACTGTATGTGAGTTACAGGGGCTAGCTATAGATTACAGGGATGGAGTTGGTCTTGCAGCTCAGATATAATTGTTGTGCAAGTGCTAGGAGAAGAAACAGAAGGAGAATTGCAGGTGGAATGGCTATTTTGTGGCGTTGAGATGGACTTACGAAGGGAATGAATGATATGAAGTGCGAGAATGTGCACAGTCATCATGGTCAGGTGGCAGAGAATGCACTACCATCTTGGCCATGCATAGTATTTAGCGAGAAATAAATTGGCAACGAGAACCGTCACCAATTAGTCAGCTGATTTGGTTCTCGATCAAATATTCAATGACCTTGACCCTTGACCCGTGACTAACGAGTTGGTGACGGTTGACTCTTTTGACCGTTAGTCTTAACGGTTGACCAACGAAATATTCTTTGACCGGAGGAGAATTTTCCAGTGGCCAGACGGCGATGGATTCCGCCTATTTCCGCCAAAAACCCGATTTTCCAGCAAGCCAAAGTTGCAGAATTTTGTGTGGATTTCTCTCATGGGATGTGAAGAGTTGACTTGGAATTAAATGAAGAATTCAGATTGGATTTGGAAAGAGGAGATGGAAGATTTGAGAAAGGCTTGGATTTGGAAATTGAGCTACAAAAGGAAAGGGATTCTATTCCTTGGAAGATATGGAGAACATTGAAGCCTATAAATAGAGAAGAACTTCTACACTTCCATACACATTGATATACATATTTTACAATACTTTTGCACACTTTTACACACACAATACTTTTCTCTTTGTGTGAACTTCTTAGCATGAGTAACTAATTTGATTGAGGATGAATTCCTAGTTCTTAACATGTTTTGAGTTTTGTTTTAAATCTACTTTGAAGTTTTCACATGATTATCGTTTGTTTTTACTAATAGGAGTGATCTTAAAGACATTCATGATTGATTGATAGATTATCTAGGTGTACAACTAGATTGATTTGTTAGTCTAATCTAAAGCTAGTGTACGTTAGGGGATAAGTAATCGTTTCTTGACTTTTCACATAAGTAGCAAACACGAGACCTTGCGGAGGGATTCCGTGGAGCAATTGTGTGTAAAAACAACGTTAGCAAGTGGACCTTGATCTAAGAGTTTAACTACTAATATCAACCTAATAAATTCATAAATCTTAATGCGTTTAACTAAATTACATCTTGAGTGATCTACTACTAGGTGGTTTGGTGAATAGAATCCAGGTAGATCGAGAACTTCCAGTATCCTATGATATAAGGGATTTTGGGGTTAGCACTGATCTAGATGCTATACCTACGGTTGGTGATAAATTGTGACTAATAAGAAGTGGAAAAGAACATAACTTTAATCATTGTTTTGCAGCGAAGAAGGATTCCTTGATCTATTCTCTCTTATCGATTTCTTTTTAATTGCTTTGTTTATTTTATTTACTTTCTTAAATTCTTTTTAATACCCCCCTTTGTGTGACAATTTTACAATTAGAATCTCGTGCTCCTCGTGGGATCGACCTTGACTACCCTATATTACTTGTTAATTAGGTAGTAAAGTATTAATTAATTTGTTGTGGTTACGACACGCATACAAATTTTGGCGCCATCGGAGCATCGGATGATTTTAGTTGTTTTCTTTTTACTTTTTCTTTATTTTTCTTTGTTGGATTCTTTATAGTATCTAACTTAGTTTTTGAATTGTTTTTCAAAACCGGTTTTCCATGTATGGTGGACAAGAGCAAGCATATTACAACAATCAATACGGTTTTCAACCTCAACATTATGACAACTTCCAACCATCCTTAGGATACAATCAAAACCAATCTTTTGGCTATGATGAATATCCTACGGAGCCTTATGAGTACTCTCATGCATATCAACAACCTTGTAATGGGTATGTAAGTCAAGCACCAAGGTATGATAAATCTACTTCTAATTGGATTCATTCAAGTTGTATGCAGATTCTCAATGACTTGCAAGACATGCGAAAAACACTTGACCGTGATAGAAAGAACGTTACACAAACCAATTTTTACAACACTTTTTCTTACCCGACTCCGGATCGTAGTTATGATCATTCACCCATTCAAAGGGAAGAGTCATGGGAAAGAGAACCTATTGTAGAAAACGGTGGTAAGCGTGTTAACGTCCGTAAACTTGCACAAAAGTTATACGAATTGGAAGATGATGGAGACTCGGAAGAGCTTGTCGCAGAAATTAGTAGGACCATTCATATGGAACTTAAACGACGTCTAGATAAAGGTAATGAAACCGACGACGATTCTTATTATGGTGATTCCGATAATGAAGATGATTGTGTTGAAATGGACCAACCTTTGGAGACTTTTGATGACGCTAGTGTAGATTACTCGAGCCTTGATCTTAATAATGATCAATCACCTATTCAAAAGGTAGAGCTTGAGGAAGATGCATTTAGTGCTTGGAAAAAATTCCTTAGGGAAAATTATGAGTCCGCAAAAGTGTATGAAAGTTGCAACCATGAGGAAGTTATTCCAACTCCGGATCATAATAACGATCCTTCACCTATTCAAAAGGAGGAGATTTGGTGTGATTTTCCTATTGTTGTAAACGGTATAACACCCTCACAAGAAGATCTTACAATTTTTACCGACGAAAATCACTTTAGTGAATGGCCGGATTCCGATGATGAAGATGTTGAAGAGGTGATGCTCGATAATGAAACCGAATTGATTGAATTTGTGGAAGACCCAATTGAACTTTCTAATGATTATGATGATGCCGAGACTTTGGTTAAGGTAGAAAATGATGAAGAATGGTTGCAAAGTTTGATAGAGGACCACGATATGCAAGAGGTAAGTAATTCACTCGAATTTTTTAAGAATGAGGAGGATACCGTAATACAAGAAATTGTGCAAGGTTTGTCTAACCCTTTGCATATTGATTCTTCTCCTTTACCTCTTATTGGTTTGAATGTATGTGCTTCGAAAGTATTTTTGAATGACTTTGTTTCTCGATATCCACCATTGGAAACACTTGATGCTAATACTATGCAGGTTTGCCAAGAGGAAACCATGGAAGTTCCCAAATTTTATGTTCTTTATACACTTCCGAGTGTGGACAAGAATAAGTGTGGGGGAAATTTCTATCGAGCTATAACTTTACTATTATTTTCTTGTGCTAATATTTGTATGGAGTTATTGTTTGCAAAACAGGTACTATGGGAGGACCCCCAAATTTTCCGATTGCTAATATATGGGGAATGAATCTTACAAGAGCCATGTCGGGCCGTCGACTTTAAAACAAGCGCTAAGTGGGAGGCAACCCACCGGTTTTGTATCTCTTATCCTTTTGCTTTTGCTTTTATTTTTATTTTTGTTTTGTTTTGTTTATTTATTTTTTTATTGTTTTCATATCATATTTGCATCCCCATATTTAATTTCATTAAGTCCATAATCTATCTTAGAAGAGAATTATGATGAATACCTTTTCGTCAGAAAATTTCAGACTGCGCGTAGTTCAGTCCAGAGACCATAACTGTCAGACCGTTTATCAGAACACTATGAAATTTTGACACTGTGTAGAAAACACGTAGGTGAACAACTTTTGTGAAATGGAGTTTTTCCAAATTCCTTACCAATTTGCACAGTCTTTGCGTTTTATCTTCTGTTACGTCAGAATTCAGAACTTTCGGTTTTACACATTGAGGACAATGTGAAGTCTAAGTGTGGGGGAATTTGATAGGTGTAGAATACACTTAATTTACTATCTAAGAGTTTATGCTTTCTTTGCTATTTTTCTAGTAAATTATCTATTTTACGTGTGTTTTTGAGTTATTAGGTACTCTGGAGTCGCACGGAGGAAAAGGAGAAGAAATCACCAACATTGAGCAAAAAGGGCATAATTGTCATTTCATAGGGCAAACACTATTGGGAGACGAGCCACGGTTAAAGGGAAACTTTCTCAGAGGAGGATTAGAAACAGCCAGCTGATTGTTAAGGGATGGCCACATGTTAAGGGGCATCTTTGTTTTGGAGAAATATTAAAGACAAACCAGCAATGGTTAAGGGGCTGCCAATTTGGTTACCCCTAATCAGAAGCCACCAGTTGTCAATAACCGTGCCACCTTTAAAACCAAATTAGGTCGAGAGAAAGGGAACCAATTCCCATTTTATTTTCTCAATTGTTCTTCCCATTTGCAGAGAGAAGAGATGAAATCGAGAGATGACAAAGAGGAGATCGAGAAATCAAGAGAGAAAGCATGGAATTAAGAGACGAAATCACATCGAGATAGAGGAGATGGATTCTGTGAGGTGGTCAAGAAAATGTGAGAGAAGAAACCTATAGCCGCTGTTGTTGTTGAGAAGCAATTTGCTGCAATGAATTTAGAGAGGTTAGGGTTTTCGATGGAAGTGGTGCTGTTGTTGGATGGGTTCGAGTTGGGAATACAGGACAAAGGAAGAATGGTTTCGTCTGTTATTGGTTTCAACAAGAGAGGAATCGAGCTCGTTATGATACACAGGTGATGAGAATTGCTTGCTGTTGTTGAATTCAGAACAATGGGTTTGTTTGAATTGGTTCTTGATATGGGTTTCCTAATTGAATTGAGGAAATCTAGAAAATGGGGTTGGTGTGTTGATAGAAGCATCAGAGAAGGGGATCTTGTTATTGAAGAAGTAGCAGATGGATGATAGATTCGATTTGCCTCTGTTGACGGTCTGAGAAATTGAGAGGCTGAATTCGAGTTAGAGACGAGACCAAGCGGAATTATGAAAGGAGATAAAGTGCAGGGATTGTTAGTAATGAATTGAAGCTCAAAGGGGTTGATGGTTCTGTGGTAGATGGAGGCAGAGATGGTGGTTGTTAATGGTCTGGTAAATGGGTTTGTGGTGGTGTTCTTGGAGATGTTGTTGTTGATTGAGGTTGCATTAGTATTGGTTATGAGTTGGTGGAAGTTGCATCTATGAATGTGTTGCAGTCTAGGCTAGGAAAGGTTGTGGCATGTTGTGGCTCTACAATGGTTGCAAGGGAAGATGCAAGTAGTACTGGGGGAAGAGATGGCTCATTGTTGGTGGTATTTCGGAATGGAGGGAACCGAGCTGGTAAATGCACGTAGAGTTGGAGTTTGCAGTGCAAGTGCATTAGTGGGTGTTGTCGCTGTGATGGCAATTGGCAAACATGAAATGGATTAGGCTGTGGTGGTAGAAGTTACATTGCAAGTTGTGTTTCCATGGGAATGACTGAGTAGTGAGAACATATTGGTGGTGAATAATTATGAGGATTGAGAAGGTGGCAATGACAGCCATCATGGCTAGGTAGCAGGACTAGCATGGCCATCTTGGCCGTGAACAATCTGGTTCTGTGCAAGTGGCTTAGTATGATCCTTAGGCTGTGGGGATAAGTAATCGTTTCTTGATTTGTTGTGCTACTAGAAAAATAACAAAAAAAAGCATAAACTACTAGATAATTTGATAGGTGTAGAATACACCTAATTTACTATCTAGTAGTTTATGCTTTCTTTGTTATTTTTCTAGTGAATTATGTATTTTACGTGTGTTTTTGAGCTATTAGGTACTCTGGAGTCGCACGGAAGAAAAGAAGGAGAAATCACCAAAATTGGGCAAAAAGGGCATAATTGTCATTTCAGAAGGCGAGCACTATCTGGAGACAAGCCAAAGCTAAGGGGCAACTATGTATGGAGAGATATTAAAGAACAGCCAGCAAATGTTAAGGGGTAGCCAGATTTTGGTTAAAAGAGAAGTGCTAAAGGCACCCAGCAAAAGACTAAGAGGCATCAGCTTGGGGTGGTTCCTATTGAGTGGGGTGTACCATCCTACCCTAACTCCTTTACCCAAGAGAGACGTGTTTCTATCATCCACCTGAAAACAAAAGAAGAAAAGCAGCTTTGTTGTTGTTGAAATAAACCGACTGTGATTCAGAGAAGAATAAATGGGTTATAAGAAAAGATGGAGATCGTGAGCGTGAGATCGAGAAGCTATTATTGTGGTGGTTAATTAGGGTTCCAGTGATGGTCTGATGCCATTGAATTGAGTTCTAGGTTCGTATCTAACTTAGTTTTTGAATTGTTTTTCAGGTACCGGTTTTCCATGTATGGTGGACAAGAGCAAGCATATTTCAACAATCAATACGATTTTCAACCTCAACATCATGGCAATTTCCAACCATCCTTAGGATACAATCAAAATCAATCTTTTGGCTATGATCAAAATCCTACGGAACCTTATGGATATTCTCATACATATCAACAACCTTATGACGGGTATGTAAGTAAACAATCACAAGGATGGACGGATAATTATGCTTCTAATACATTGTTTTCTAGTAATGTGCAGACGGAGAGTGGGGAATATACTCCTCTTCATCGTGTTTTTCCTTCACTTTTTAAGGATATACAATCTAGAAACTCTATACACGGTGGTAAGCGTGTTAACGTCCGTAAACTTGCACAAAAGTTATACAAATTGGAAGATGATGGAGACTCGGAAGAGCTTGTCGCAGAAATTAGTAGGACTATTCATATGGAACTTAAACGACGTCGGGATAAAGGTTATGACACCGATGAAGATTCTTATTATGGTGAGTCCGATAATGAAGATGATTGTGTTGAAAAGGACCAACCTTTGGAAACTTTTGATGACGCTAGTGTAGATTACTCGAGCCTTGATCTTAATAATGATCAATCACCTATTCAAAAGGTAGAGCTTGAGGAAGATGGATTTAGTGCTTGGAAAAAATTCCTTAGGGAAAATTATGAGTCCGCGGAAGTGTATGAAAGTTGCAACCATGAGGAAGTTATTCCAACTCCGGATCATAATAACGATCCTTCGCCTATTCAAAAGGAGGAGATTGGGTGTGACTTTCCTATTGTTGTAAACGGTGTAACTCCCTCACAAGAAGATCTTACAATTTTTACCGACGAAAATCACTTTAGTGAATGGCCCGATTCCGATGATGAAGATGTTGAAGAGGTGATGCTCGATAATGAAACTGAATTGATTGAATTTGTGGAAGACCCAATTGAACTTGCTAATGATTATGATGATGCCGAGACTTTGGTTAAGGTAGAAAATGATGAAGAATGGTTGCAAAGTTTGATAGAGGACCACGATATGCAAGAGGTAAGTAGTTCACTTGAATTTTTTAAGAATGAGGAGGATACCGTAATACAAGAAATTGTGCAAGGTTTGTCTAACCCTTTGCATGTTAATTCTTCTCCTTTACCTCTTATTGGTTTGAATGTATGTGCTTCAGAAGTATTTTTGAATGACTTTGTTTCTCGATATCCACCATTGGA
This sequence comes from Papaver bracteatum, assembly GCA_023529315.1. NCBI lineage: Eukaryota > Viridiplantae > Streptophyta > Magnoliopsida > Ranunculales > Papaveraceae > Papaver > Papaver bracteatum. Next base: position 12,565 of record JAJJWX010004685.1, on the reverse strand, counting down.
AACACTTGATGCTAATACTATGCAGGTTTGCCAAGAGGAATCCATAGAAATTCCCAAATTCTATGTTCTTTATACACTTCCGAGTGTGGGGGAAATTTCTATCGAGCTATAACTTTACTATTATTTTCTTGTGCTAATATTTGTATGGAGTTATTGTTTGCAAAACAGGTACTATGGGAGGACCCCCAAATTTTCCGATTGTTGGTATATGGGAGTGAGTCTTACAAGAGCCATGTCGGGCCGTCGACTTTAAAACAAGCGCTAAGTGGGAGGCAACCCACCGGTTTTGTATCTCTTATCCTTTTGCTTTTATTTTTATTTTTGTTTTGTTTTGTTTATTTATTTTTTATTGTTTTCATATCATATTTGCATCCCCATATTTAATTTCATTAAGTCCATAATCTATCTTAGAAGAGAATTATGATGAATACCTTTTCGTCAGAAAATTTCAGACTGCGCGTAGTTCAGTCCAGAGACCATAACTGTCAGACCGTTTATCAAAACACTATGAAATTTTGACACTGTGTAGAAAACACGTAGGTGAACAACTTTTGTGAAATGGAGTTTTTCCAAATTCCTTACCAATTTGCACAGTTTTTGCGTTTTATCTGCTGTTACGTCAGAATTCAGAACTTTCGGTTTTACACATTGAGGACAATGTGAGGTTTAAGTGTGGGGGAGTAGCTAAGCATATATTTTTGCATAAAAAAAAAAAAAAAAAATTTGCATAAAACTTTCAACTTTTCGAGATTTTAGAGTCACTAGCATGCTTCTAGGTATGATTACATAGAGAATTCTGACCGACATAATTGAACTTGGAAGTGTTAGGGAACTACGTTCGATTTCTTGCTTGTTAGAGTGTTAAATAATGGATTTAATCATGCCGGTGATGCAAATTTGGTGCAGGGAGAAGTGCGTTATTAGAGTTGCTGATCAATCATTAGTGGAGACTACCCATTTTCATATCAACCAAGGCACCGACCAAAAATTCTTCCTTTACTAAAGAGCTTCTTTTGAGTGTGTGTCACCGTACGTTAATTCCGGGTAGAATGGTGAGCTACCCAATTTCACACCAATTTCAGCACTATTTTGATCTCTTGAGTGCTAATTTTTGTCAATCATGAGGGTGACGTCTATAGATGAAAGCCTCCTTCTTGTAGTTCGATTTGCAGTTAGCACCATTCTCTCTCTCGACAACAACGGGTCCATAGAAACATCACAATTTTTTTTTTGTTAAGTCAAAAATGTATTAATAAATAGCAAAAGATACAAGAACAGTTATAACTGAGCCCTGGCAGAAAACCCCAAGAGCCTACAAAACATTACTTGAATCTATAATATGCCACATACGGCTTTTCCACAGTCTTTAAAAAAATTGGTCTTCCCTCGTAATGAATTCCCACCTCGTTTTGAAGTAAGCAAGCTTTTTTCGCCATGTTATCCGCCGAGAAGTTAACTTCCCTGAATGTGTGAACGAAATTTATGTTTACATAATTTTGTTGGATTTCCAGCCACCTCGGTTTAGCAAACCAGGGTAAGGTGTTTTCTTTGAAAGAATGGACCACCGAAATTGAATCTGATCTGATAGAAACTCTATTGTAACCCCATCTAGTAGCCCATTCCAAGCCCACCAGGATGCTATAGATTTCAGCTAAGTAGTTTGTTGTTGTGCCCAAGCCCACTGACAGGGCCCCAATAACCTCACCACTTTCAACTCTAGCAACTACTCCAAGACCCGCCACTCTGGACTACCTACGCCGCACCGTCACAACTCAAATTAAGTTCATTAGTTTTCGGCGGGTACCAGAAGCATTCCACCGGATCAATCATTTTAACACGTCTATGCTTTACTCCAAAGAATTCCAGAAGCTGAACATCGTCACTAGAATTATCAACAAGGAGCTACATCAAAATCTACAAGGAGCTACATACGGCTGAACATCGTCAATAGAAACATCACAATTATCCACATACGGCTGAACATCGTCAATAGAAACATCACAATTATCAACAAGGAGCTACATCAAAATCTACAAGGAAAGTTGAAAAGGTTCAAGGTTTGCAAGCAACAATGGAACAAGAAAAAGAGCAAATTTTTTGTATATCCAAGTAAAGCAACATACAATGAGCAGATTTTACATACATGTTGAAGACTTAAAATGCAATGAGGTAATTCTATATCCAAGTATTAAGACTTATTTACAAAAGCGAAGAAAAGCGAAAGGTGAGAATTATTGAAGTTTATGATTTCAAGGGGATACAAGTTGTGAAGAATCAAGCGGTAAAGTACTTTTCCACGGCCATGGTTTATTTTATTTTTCACTTTGTTTTGTATTTTGTTTCTCTTGTCTAAAAGAAAATAAAAATAAATATATATATATATATATATATATATATATGAAACAAGAGAAATATCTATTATTGTTTTGTTTTGAATAAGCCGTGGGGAAGGAAAACCTATAATGAAGTTTCAAGCGACAAGGATTTTGAGGAAAAAGGTTACAAATTGTCAAGGATTTATGAAGTTCAAGTGTTTATCATCAATAGTTGAAGCCGAAGACCAAGAAGATGAAGACAAGGAGCGGAAGACGTTTCTTTTGGATTCCGTGAGAGTGGTGTTATCATAATTGGCAATCATATGTGAAGGTAAGTAAGTAATCTCATCCTTGATATAAGTGGTTGATTTCCTTTCTTAGAGATTGTTAGAAAAATGGTTTTTTCAAAATGTTAAAAGATGTGGGTTTTTCAAAATTTCGGAAGTTATTCTTCCCACCATTCAATGTGTTGCAGGAATTCTCTCTTCGTTCCTACCTGCACACATGTGAGACCCATAAAAAAGCCGTCTTTTTGAGTGCAATTATCATAAAACCCTTTTAAGTGAGGCAGAAGTCGAGGCGAAATGCTTATTGATCGTTTCTCAAACACGTGTTCTCTCATTATGGTGTGGTTATTTCTTACTCAACATTTAAGAATGAGAATATGTTCTTTAGTATTTCTAATTTCTTATTACTAGCATGCAGAAACTCTATGTCTTCATAACTCTTAGGATGCTTGGGAAGCTAGAACGCTTTGAAGTTGTAAGTTTGATTTGCTCGAGGACTAGCAAAGTCTAAGTGTGGGGGAATTTGATAGGTGTAGAATACACCTAATTTACTATCTAGTAGTTTATGCTTTCTTTGTTATTTTTCTAGTGAATTATGTATTTTACGTGTGTTTTTGAGCTATTAGGTACTCTGGAGTCGCACGGAAGAAAAGAAGGAGAAATCACCAAAATTGGGCAAAAAGGGCATAATTGTCATTTCAGAAGGCGAGCACTATCTGGAGCCCAGTCAATGTTAAGGGGCGTCTCTGATTTGGAGGAGTATTAAGCAATGACCAGTGGTGGCTAAGGGGCTTCTATCTGGGTATCCCTTATACATTATCAAAGGGTGTAATTAGCATTGGGTGGTTCTTATCATGGGGTGCAAATAATCCGTCCCATGTTCAAGAGTCAAGACCTAAACCTAAGTCGAGAGAAAGCAGTTTCTCAGTTCTTCCCCCAAATTCCATACAACAGCTAAGAACTAGTTAGGGTTTGTGGAAGTTGATTGAAATTCAGAGAAGAACGGCAATGATATTCATGGGTTCGGTTGGAGCTGTTGATTCTCAAGAGTTCGGTGGAGTTTGAGGAATTGAATTATGAAGAATGGGTATTAAAATTCGAATGAGTTCTTGACTGAGTTGTCTGGTGGTATTGTAATGAAGAAATTTGGGTTTTGGTGGATGAAATGGAAGCAGAACAAGTATGGGATTGTGGCCAAGGTTGGGTGGAATTGATTCAAGAGATTAATGATAATCATGGAAGACGGAATTGAAGTTAGGGTCCTGAGCTACAGGTTGATGCTGATGTTCAAAGTGATGGACTGATTAATTAATGGATTCTGTGTGAGTGATAAACAGATCGGGTAATGTATACAATTGAAGTTCAAAGGGATCTGAGATGGCTTACGATGATAAAAGGATATGTTCAATGTGAACTGAATCGATGTGAATCAAAAGGTAATTGCAGGTGGTAAAGCTATAGAGGGAGGAATTGATGTTGAATCAGTTCCCTGAACCATAGAGAAAATGAATCAAAATGGCTTTGAAGTGTTGGTTGTAATGGGGTTGTGCTGCTGTGAGCTATTGAAGTTGCAGATGGTGGTGTTGATGATTTGTGCTTTTATGGAGTTGCAGGGAGGTGGTATGGCTGGTCAAAGGCATGAAATGAGTTTCTGAATTGGTGAAGATTGAGTCTTTGTTACACAGGAGATGATGAAATGAATTGAGCTGGAGTTGGTTCTGTGTATGTGAGTTACGGGGGCTAGCTATAGATTACGGGGATGGAGTTGGTCTTGCGGCTCGGATATAATTGTTGTGCAAGTGCTAGGAGAAGAAACAGAAGGAGAATTGCGAGGTGGAATGGCTATTTTGTGGCGTTGAGATGGACTTACAGTGGGAATGAATGATATGAAGTGCGGGGAATGTGCACACCATCATGGTCGGGTGGCCAGAGAATGCACGGCCATCTTGGCCGTGCATAGTATTTGGCAGAAATAAATTGGCAACCAGAACCAGTCAGCCGAATTAGCTGGCTGATTTGGTTCTGACTTAGCGATTCAGCGACCTTGACCCTTGACCCGCTGACTAACAGTTGACTGACGGTTGACTCTTTTGACCGTTAGTCTTAACGGTTGACCAACAGAATATTCTTTGACCGGAGGAGAATTTTCAGGTGGCCAGCGGCGATGGATTCCGGCCTATTTCCGGCCAAAAACCCAGTTTTCCGGCAAGCCAAAGTTGCAGAATTTTGTGTGGATTTCTCTCATGGGATGTGAAGAGTTGGACTTGGAATTAAATGAAGAATTCAGATTGGATTTGGAAAGAGGAGATGGAAGATTTGAGAAAGGCTTGGATTTGGAAATTGAGCTACAAAAGGAAAGGGATTCTATTCCTTGGAAGATATGGAGAACATTGAAGCCTATAAATAGAGAAGAACTTCTACACTTCCATACACATTGATATACATATTTTACAATACTTTTGCACACTTTTACACACACAATACTTTTCTCTTTGTGTGAACTTCTTAGCATGAGTAACTAATTTGATTGAGGATGAATTCCTAGTTCTTAACATGTTTTGAGTTTTGTTTTAAATCTACTTTGAAGTTTTCACATGATTATCGTTTGTTTTTACTAATAGGAGTGATCTTAAAGACATTCATGATTGATTGATAGATTATCTAGGTGTACAACTAGATTGATTTGTTAGTCTAATCTAAAGCTAGTGTACGTTAGGGGATAAGTAATCGTTTCTTGACTTTTCACATAAGTAGCAAACACGAGACCTTGGGAGGGATTAGTGGAGCAATTGTGTGTAAAAACAACGTTAGCAAGTGGACCTTGATCTAAGAGTTTAACTACTAATATCAACCTAATAAATTCATAAATCTTAATGCGTTTAACTAAATTACATCTTGAGTGATCTACTACTAGGTGGTTTGGTGAATAGAATCCGGTAGTCGAGAACTTCCGTATCTGGTGATATAAGGGATTTTGGGGTTAGCACTGATCTAGATGCTATACCTACGGTTGGTGATAATTTGTGACTAATAAGAAGTGGAAAAGAACATAACTTTAATCATTGTTTTGCAGCGAAGAAGGATTCCTTGATCTATTCTCTCTTATCGATTTCTTTTTAATTGCTTTGTTTATTTTATTTACTTTCTTAAATTCTTTTTAATACCCCCCTTTGTGTGACAATTTTACAATTAGAATCTCGTGCTCCTCGTGGGATCGACCTTGACTACCCTATATTACTTGTTAATTAGGTAGTAAAGTATTAATTAATTTGTTGTGGTTACGACACGCATACAAATTTTGTAATTTGATAGGTGTAGAATACAACTAATTTACTATCTAGTAGTTTATGCTTTCTTTGTTATTTTTCTAGTGAATTATGTATTTTACGTGTGTTTTTGAGCTATTAGGTACTCTGGAGTCGCACGGAAGAAAAGAAGGAGAAATCACCAAAATTGGGCAAAAAGGGCATAATTGTCATTTCAGAAGGCGAGCACTATCTGGAGCCCAGTCAATGTTAAGGGGCGTCTCTGATTTAGAGGAGTATTAAGCAATGACCAGTGGTGGCTAAGGGGCTTCTATCTGGGTATCCCTTATACATTATCAAAGGGTGTAATTAGCATTGGGTGGTTCTTATCATGGGGTGCAAATAAGCCGTCCCATGTTCAAGAGTCAAGACCTAAACCTAAGTCGAGAGAAAGGTTCTCGCTTCTTCCCCAAATTACATACAACAGCTAAGAAATAGTTAGGGTTTGTGGAAGTTGATTGAAATTCAGAGAAGAACGGCAATGATATTCATGGGTTCGGTTGGAGTCATTGATTCTCAAGAGTTCTGTGGAGTTTGAGGAATTGAATTATGAAGAATGGGTATTAAAATTCGAATGAGTTCTTGACTGAGTTGTCTGGTGGTATTGTAATGAAGAAATTTGGGTTTTGGTGGATGAAATGGAAGCAGAACAAGTATGGGATTGTGGCCAAGGTTGGGTGGAATTGATTCAAGAGATTAATGATAATCATGGAAGACGGAATTGAAGTTAGGGTCCTGAGCTACAGGTTGATGCTGATGTTCAAAGTGATGGACTGATTAATTAATGGGTTCTGTGTGAGTGATAAACAGATCGGGTAACAGATACAATTGAAGTTCAAAGGGATCTGAGATGGCTTCTGATGATAAAAGGATATGTTCAATGTGAACTGAACTGGCGATGTGAACTGTAAAGGTAATTGCAGGTGGTAAAATATGTATATCAATGTGTATGGAAGTGTAGAAGTTCTTCTCTATTTATAGGCTTCAATGTTCTCCATATCTTCCAAGGAATAGAATCCCTTTCCTTTTGTAGCTCAATTTCCAATTCCAAGCCTTTCTCAAATCTTTCATCTCCTCTTTCCAAATCCAAGCCAAATTCTTCATTCAATTCCAAGTCCAACTCTTCACATCCCATGAGAGAAATCCACACAAAATTCTGCAAGTTTGGCTCATGGGAAAAGCGTGTTTTTGGCCTAAATAAGCGGAATCCGTTGCCGCCGGCCACCTGAAAAATCATCTCCGGTCAAGGGGGTCAACCGTTATGACTAACGGTCAAGGGGGTCAACCGTTAGTCAAAGGTCAAAGGGTCAAGGGTCTGAGTTAGAATGAGTCAGAACCGAGTCAGCTGGCTAACTCGGCTGACTAGTTCTGACTAAGCCACTTGCACGAGAACTGATTGTTCACGGCCAAGATGGCCATGCTAGTCCTGCTACCCAGCCATGATGGCTGTCATTGCCACCTTCTCAATCCTCATAATTATTCACCACCAATATGTTCTCACTACTCAGTCATTCCCATGGAAACACAACTTGCAATGTAACTTCTACCACCACAGCCTAATCCATTTCATCAGCTGCCAATTGCCATCACAGCGACAACACCCACTAATGCACTTGCACCTGCACCTGCACCTGCAAACTCCAACTCTCTGTGCATTTACCAGATTTCGATTCCTCCATTCCAGAAATACCACCAACAGACCATCTCTTCTCCCCAGTACTACTTGCATCTTCCCTTGCAACCATTGTAGAGCCACAACATGCCACAACCTTTCCTAGCCTAGACTGCAACACATTCATAGCTGCAACTTCCACCAACTCATAACCAATACTAATGCAACCTCAATCAACAACAACATCTCCAAGAACACCACCACAAACCCATTTACCAGACCATTAACAGCCACCATCTCTGCCTCCATCTACCACAGAACCATCAACCCCTTTGAGCTTCAATTCATTACTAACAATCCCTGCACTTTATCTCCTTTCATAATTCCGCTTGGTCTCGTCTCTAACTCGAATTCAGCCTCTCAATTTCTCGCATCAAGTCAACAGAGGCAAATCGAATCTATCATCCATCTGCTACTTCTTCAATAACAAGATCCCCTTCTCTGATGCTTCTATCAACACACCAACCCCATTTTCTAGATTTCCCTGAATTCAATTCCGGAAACCCATCTCAGCAACCAATTCAAACAAACCCATTGTTCTGAATTCAACAACACCTTGATTCAACAACAGCCAGCAATTCTCATCACCTGTGTATCATAACGAGCTCGATTCCTCTCTTGTTGAAACCAATAACAGACGAAACCATTCTTCCTTTGTCCTGTATTCCCAACTCGAACCCATCCAACAACAACACCAATTCCATCGAAAACCCTAACCTCTCTAAATTCATTGCAGCAAATTGCTTCTCAACAACAACAGCGGCTATAGGTTTCTTCTCTCACATTTTCTTGACCACCTCACAGAATCCATCTCCTCTATCTCGATGTGATTTCGTCTCTTAATTCCATGCTTTCTCTCTTGATTTCTCGATCTCCTCTTTGTCATCTCTGATTTCATCTCTTCTCTACTGCAAATGGGAAGAACAATTGAGAAAATAAAATGGGAATTGGTTCCCTTTCTCTCGACCTAATTTGGTTTTAAAGGTGGCACGGTTATTGACAACTGGTGGCTTCTGATTAGGGGTAACCAAATTGGCAGCCCCTTAACCATTGCTGGTTTGTCTTTAATATTTCTCCAAAACAGAGATGCCCCTTAACATGTGGCCATCCCTTAACAATCAGCTGGCTGTTTCTAATCCTCCTCTGAGAAAGTTTCCCTTTAACCGTGGCTCGTCTCCCAATAGTGTTTGCCCTATGAAATGACAATTATGCCCTTTTTGCTCAATGTTGGTGATTTCTTCTCCTTTTCCTCCGTGCGACTCCAGAGTACCTAATAACTCAAAAACACACGTAAAATAGATAATTTACTAGAAAAATAGCAAAGAAAGCATAAACTCTTAGATAGTAAATTAAGTGTATTCTACACCTATCAAATTCCCCCACACTTAGACTTTGCTAGTCCTCGAGCAAATCAAACTAAAACTCACAACTTTCAAAGCGTTCCAGCGTCCCAAGCATCCTAAGAGTTATGAAGACATATAGTTTCTGCATGCTAGTAATAAGAAGTTAGAAATACTAAAGAACATATTCTCATTCTTAAATGTTGAGTGAGAAATAACCACACCATAATGAGAGAACACGTGTTTGAGAAACGATCAATAAGCATTTCGCCTCGACTTCTACCTCACTTAAAAGGGTTTTATGATAATTGCACTCAAAAAGAAGGCTTTTTTATGGGTCTCACATGTGTGCAGGTAGGAATGAAGAGAGAATTCCTGCAACACGTTGAATGGTAGGAAGGATAACTTCCGAAATTTTGAAAAACCCACATCTTTTAACATTTTGAAAAACCATTTTTCAAACGATCTCTAAGAAAGGAAATCAACCACTTATATTGAGGATGAGATTACTTACTTACCTTCACATCCGATTGCCAATTATGATAACACCACTCTCACGGAATCCAAAAGAAACGTCTTCCGCTCCTTGTCTTCATCTTCTTGGTCTTCGGCTTCAACTATTGATGATAAATACTAGAACTTCATAAATCATTAACAATTTGTAACCTTTTTCCTTAACTCCTTGTCGCTTGAAACTTCCTTATAAATTTTCCTTTCCCACGGCTTATTCAATAACAAAACAATAATAGATATTTTTCTTGTCTCATATATATATTTTCTTTCTTTCTTTTTTTTCTTTTTTTTTCTTTCTTTCTTTCTTTCTTTTCTTTCATTTTTTTTTTCTTTTTCTTTTTCTTTTTTTTTCTTTTTCATTTTTTTTTAGACAAGAGAAACACAATACAAATCAAAAAAATAAAATAAACCATGGCCGTGGAAAAGTACTTTACCGCTTGATTCTTCACAACTTGTATCGTCTCGAAATCATAAACTTCAATAATTCTCACCTTTCGCTTTTCTTCGCTTTTGTAAATAAGTCTTAATACTTGGATATAAATTTACCTCATTGCATTTTAAGTCTTCAACTTTGATATAAAATTATGCTCTTTTTCTTGTTCCATTGTTGCTTTCAAACCTTGAACCTTTTCAACTTTCCTTGTAGATTTTGATGTCGCTCCCTTGTTGTTGATGATTATGGTGTTTCTATGGACCCGTTGTTGTCGAGCGAGAGAATGGTGCTAACTGCAAATCGAACTACAAGAAGGTAGCTTTCATCTATAAACGTCACCCTCATGATTGACAAAGATTAGCACTCAAGAGATCAAAATAGTGCTGAAATTGGTGTGAAATTGGGTAGCTCACCATTCTACCCGGAATTAACGTACGGTGACACACACTCAAAAGAAGCTCTTTAGTAAAGGAATAATTTTTGGTCGGTGCCTCTCATGATATGAAAATGGGTAGTCTCCACTAATGATTGATCAGCAACTCTAATAACGCACTTCTCCCTGCACCAAATTTGCATCACCGGCATGATTAAATCCATTATTTAACACTCTAACAAGCAAGAAATCGAACGTAGTTCCCTAACATTTCCAAGTTCAATTATGTCGGTCAGAATTCTCTATGTAATCATACCTAGAAGCATGCTAGTGACTCTAAAATCTCTAAAAGTTGAAAGTTTTATGCAAAAATATTTTTTTTTATGCAAAAATATATGCTTAGCCACTCCCCCACACTTAAACCTTACATTGTCCTCAATGTAATTGAATCGTCCAAGTAAAGTCAAGGTGGGAAATCTTAATATGATATGGAACAACAAAAATAAACAAAAAACAAATAAAAACAAAAGGATAAGAAATACAAAACCGGTGGGTTGCCTCCCACTTAGCGCTTGTTTTAAAGTCGACGGCCCGACATGGCTCTTGTAAGATTCATTCCCCATATATTAGCAATCGGAAAATTTGGGGATCCTCCCATAGTACCTGTTTTGCAAACAATAGCTTCATACAAATATTAGCACAAGAAAATAATAGTAAAGTTATAGCTCGATAGAAATTTCCCCCACACTTATTCTTGTCCACACTCGGAAGTGTATGAAGAACATAGAATTTGGGAACTTCCATGGTTTCCTCTTGGCAAACCTGCATAGTATTAGCATCAAGTGTTTCCAATGGTGGATATCTAGAAACAAAGTCATCCAAAAATACTTTTGAAGCACATACATTCAAACCAATAAGAGGTAAAGGAGAAGAATTAACATGCAAAGGGTTAGACAAACCTTGCACAATTTCTTGTATTACGGTATCCTCCTCATTCTTAAAAAATTCGAGTGAATTACTTACCTCTTGCATATCATGGTCCTCTATCAAACTTTGCAACCATTCTTCATCATTTTCTACCTTAACCAAAGTCTCGGCATCATCATAATCATTAGCAAGTTCAATTGGGTCTTCCACAAATTCAATCAATTCGGTTTCATTATCGAGCATCACCTCTTCAACATCCTCATCATCGGAATCCGGCCATTCACTAAAGTGATTTTCGTCGGTAAAAATTGTAAGATCTTCTTGTGAGGGTGTTATACCGTTTACAACAATAGGAAAATCACACCCAATCTCCTCCTTTTGAATAGGTGAATGATCGTTATTATGATCCGGAGTTGGAATAACTTCCTCATGGTTGCAACTTTCATACACTTCCGCGGACTCATAATTTTCCCTAAGGAATTTTTTCCAAGCACTAAATGCATCTTCCTCAAGCTCTACCTTTTGAATAGGTGATTGATCATTATTAAGATCAAGGCTCGAGTAATCCACACTAGCGTCATCAAAAGTCTCCAAAGGTTGGTCCTTTTCAACACAATCATCTTCATTATCGGAATCACCATAATAAGAATCGTCGTCGGTTTCATTACCTTTATCTAGACGTCGTTTAAGTTCCATATGAATGGTCCTACTAATTTCTGCGACAAGCTCTTCCGAGTCTCCATCATCTTCCAATTCGTATAACTTTTGTGCAAGTTTACGGACGTTAACACGCTTACCACCGTTTTCTACAATAGGTTCTCTTTCCCATGACTCTTCCCTTTGAATGGGTGAATGATCATAACTACGATCCGGAGTCGGGTAAGAAAAAGTGTTGTAAAAATTGGTTTGTGCAACGTTCTTTCTATCACGGTCAAGTGTTTTTCGCATGTCTTGCAAGTCATTGAGAATCTGCATACAACTTGAATGAATCCAATTAGAAGTAGATTTATCATACCTTGGTGCTTGACTTACATACCCATTACAAGGTTGTTGATATGCATGAGAGTACTCATAAGGCTCCGTAGGATATTCATCATAGCCAAAAGATTGGTTTTGATTGTATCCTAAGGATGGTTGGAAGTTGTCATAATGTTGAGGTTGAAAACCATATTGATTGTTGAAATATGCTTGCTCTTGTCCACCATACATGGAAAACCGGTACCTGAAAAACAATTCAAAAACTAAGTTAGATACGATAAAGAATCCAACAAAGCAAGAATAAAGCAAAAAGTAAAAATAAACTAAAGAAGAAAGCATAAACTACTAGATAATCATTTTTTTTGCAACAATAAGGAAGTTATTTCAACTCCGGATCATACTAAGGATCCTTCGCCTATTCA
>JAJJWX010004682.1:0-96339 GCA_023529315.1 Papaver bracteatum | reverse complement strand
GGCAGTGGCGAAAACTTAGCAAGTGATGTTCTGAGGTTTTGCTAGAACTTGCAACAAATACGTCTTCACTCTGTCAAGAAGCAAGATTTTTCTTTCTGTTTTTCGTCAAATGCTAATTGACGGATTTTTTGTTTATTTCGGGCATTTGTGATGATTTGTAGATGTTTGTCTCCTGTTTTCTTTACATAAGCAAATTCTTTCGTTAACTGGATTGCAACAAAAGACTAGTTTTTGAAAACAAGCAACATAAATTTGGCACAAACTGCACCACAACAGAACCAGATCTGGATTCTACAAGTTCAAGTAATAAAAGTAAGACAAGTGGAATGACGACCCCAGCTACCACTTAGCTAAGTCACGTCATCACAAGTACCACCACTTTAAACTGACGCAACACCTACTACTCCTGAAAAGAGAGATTGGCGGCATCCTTGGCTTTTGCATAGCCAAGGTCCTTTTTAGTTGTTGTTGGTTTTGTACAATTCATTCAGAAAAGACAGTAGCCAATTAAAGGCTAATCTAATCTAGTAACTTTGGACTTGAATCTGTAATGGGTACAAATATCATATTAGAGTTGGAAGCCTACTCTAAAAAGTAGTACATGGTTAGCCACAAGAAGTTACCCCCTTTTCTTAGTTGAGAGAGGATCTCTATTTATAAACATCCATCTCTTTGACCTTATCTAATACTCATCCTTTTAGAAGTATCTACACGCACACCCTTTCTTCCTTTCAAAGTTTGACTCTTTAGTCTTTCCTCTTGGACTTATTATTTTGACTTCCCTTAATGAGTTACTAGAACTCCTCTCCTTTGAGCCCAAATTACCTCTTAAGCTTTTCCTTAAGCCCTATTATCATCACATTTGGGTCATTTCTCCCTTGGTATTTTTCGGGTATCTACATTAAGTCCACTGGCTGTTTGGGCAAGGCGTTTAGTCTTCTCAACAGTCTATCGTCTGCTTCCTCGGCTCTTCTGTCGTTGCACGCTTCTTCTAACGCCTTTGGGATTGCTTTCCCTCTTCATGAAAGTCCCCTGTGTAATGTATCTTCGACTCGCCCTCTTTTTGGCATCTCGTGGGATTGCACTCTTCCTTCAAGTCCCTTATGCGACATCTCTTCGACTTGCTCTCCGCTCGGTCATGACTTTGTGTCTGGATCTACATCAGCTGGATGCATCACTTTGGTATGGTCTTTGAGAAAACTTGGAGCACAATTGGACTCGCACAAGTTGCCTCATTAAAACCTTGACAAGGAAAACCCAGTGGGACAAAACCTTGCCGAAGGAAACAGAGTACAACGCGATAAATCCCTGTAAAGTTACTCCTCTAAAGTTCACTTCTTGTAAGTACATATTTCCACCACTCGCCACGTGTCCTCGGATGAACACGTGGAGGGCATGTAACGTGTCGCATCAAACGATGATGCCACCTGGGTATAACCAAGAGACGTGTACCAGCAGTAAGGGCCCTCATCTCACACATCGAAGGGATACAAGTCAAGGGCACCGAGATAAAGCATCATTGCGAAGGACCCGATACATCCTCGGATCTTCTTTATCCCATCTCGAGAGAGATCAAAGATCAACGGTCAGGGTCCCACTGACTGACACGGACGTGACAGGAGCGGAAGACCGTGGCCTGGCGCGTGAAGAAGGCCCAACCACCCGCATTAAACACCTGTGACAGCACGTGTCAACCAACCAACAGAAGAGACGACCCTACCTCTTCGAAAACAACGAAGGAACTAGGGTGGCATCGTAGGAACCGAAGATTTCCACGTATCGGCACAAAGTATAAGACGATAAGATTTCAACGGCTCCTTCCGCGGACCCCATGACAGAACTCCTAATCCCGCCGCCTCAGTGAGAATACAAAAAGTCATTTGACTACTCTTGTAACCAATCCATATATAATGAAACCCCTCTTTTACCCCGTGGATGTAGGCCTCAGTGCTGAACCACGTAATTGCTTGTCTCATTTACATTATGCACTTTACATTCCGCAATTACATTACGCACTTTACATTCCGCACTTACATTACGCACTTTACATTTCGCACTTGGTATTCCATTCGATCTGTGGTCATTATAGTTCAAATCCATGGATTGTTATGTTATACAAACCTTCAGCGATACTACACGATAAGACGAGGACGAGTCTGTAGACTCTGAGTCGATGAGTCGGTGGATTTCCTACGTTTTACACGTTATATCTAATTTATGAATTTCAGAATGTACGAACCTTGTTTGGGGACACGTAGATACCAGCGTAATTTACGTGTTCACAATCTGGCGCTAGAAATAAGGAGTATTCCCGGTAAAAGATTTATCTTATCCTATGATTGAAACACTCTGGTTATTTCGAGCATCGCTCTCTGAAAATAGCGGTGCTTGGAGCATTTTATTTAGGTTTATCCACGGATATTTCAGTAGATCTACGTCTTCAAAATGGTTTTCTAAGCTTTTTACCTTTGAAAAATCAAGCATGTGGATATATCCATGGATATTTCAGTAGATCTACGTCTTCAAAATGGTTTTCTAGCTTTTTACCTTTGAAAAATCAAGCATCTGGATATATCCACGGATATTTCAGTAGATCTACGTCTTCAAAATGGTTTTCTAGCTTTTTACCTTTGAAAAATCAAGCATGTGGATATATCCACGGATATTTTAGTAGATCTACGCCTTCGAAATGGTTTTCTAGCTTTTTACCTTTGAAAAATCAAGCATGTGGATATATCCACGGATATTTCAGTAGATCTACGCCTTCGAAATGGTTTTCTAGCTTTTTACCTTTGAAAAATCAAGCGGGTGGATATATCCACGAATATTTCAGTAAACCTGTATCTTCGAAAATGTTTTAAACAAATAAGTCCCTGCGCGGACATGCTTTTCCGACATATCTACGTTGCTTATATGAGCTACACCTGCCCATGATCTTATTTTGCGACACAAACCGAAGGAATCAAGAGATCTGATACCCCTGAGATGGAGAATAATAGCCGGATAATCTCTTCAAGCCTCCGGAATCTGATTTCCAGGATTACACTAACGGGTTCCCTTTAAACCACTCTTTTTTTTGTACATGTCAAACTTTTTCAGAAAATATCAAAAATGGAGAAGAACAAAGATACAGGAAAAACAAGATCCTCATCAAAAGAAACTCCGTGGACAACACAGGTGATGACTAGGAGCAAACAAATGGGTGAAAATCTTAAAGCCGCAGACAAAATGCACAATGGAGCGGAAAGCTCAAGACCTATGGATGCAACCGTTATTGCAGCGGAAGCCCTAAAAGTCGCGGATGCCAAAGCCGCAGCATCAAAGACCGGGCATCCAAAGGAGCGGCCTCCAGAGTGACCACTGCCACCCGACCGCATGAACCGCGTGAAGAGATGGTAGAGTCAAGAGTACAACAGCCAATCTACAGGATGCCTCACACCAATGAACAGAACGCACCCCTCCAAGTAAACCATCCACTCCAAATAGCAAGCATACCAGCCCAGAAGACAGCGGAGCAGCTACACCCATAGACAGATCCCCCTGAACCCCTGATTCAAATCATCGACGAAGATCAAACCATAGCCGCGGAAGAACAACTGCCGGAAAGGACTCCCAATCAGGAGTCGAACCAATCTTCCCAGATGAGGGTAGAATTAGAAGAATTGAGGAGAGCTCTAAAGATATACGCGAAGGCGGTAGCTTTGTTGGCACAGGAAAATCAGCAACTCAGAACTACCCGTACTAGAGACACGGGAGTCCAGCGCGACGAGGCCATCTCAATGGCACCAAGACCGAATCAGGATCACAGGATGGTGCTGGCCAACAACCTAGACCCATTAAAAATAAATGCGGTAACAAGACGAAGATCTGACCCGGATTACAACCCCCATGACTCGGAATACTTCGACAGCGATCCCAAGCGCACGGAGCTACCCTCTGCCCAAGAAGAACACCAACGCGCAATGGAAGATCTCCGCGCCGAGATGATGGCGGAGATCAAACAACTGAAAGCTAGGAAAGGAGGGTGAATATTGGAGCAAATAATGCAGGAAGCAAGCACTACCCCCCTAACACAACACCTAGCCAAGGCTCTAATTCCATAGAAATTCCCAGTTCCGGCATTCGAATTGTACGACGGATTTGATGACCCCGCCGCCCATCTTCGATATTATAATCGAATGATGGCACGATGGAATTATGATGAGGTCGTACTGTGCAGATACTTCCCTTCAAGTTTGAAGGGATCCGCGCTCTCATGGTTCGACAACTTGCCACCGAATTCCATTAACTCGTACGATCAACTTACTGAAAAGTTCTTAACAACTTACATGTACAACAAGGTGGTAAACACCGGGATGGATAAGCTTTTATCACTAGCAGTCCAGTACAAGGAAACAATCAGGGAATACACAGACAGGTGGCACAAGATCTGCCAAGCCATCGGAAACATGGATCCCGTGGTCAGCGTCAACTGCTACAAATAGGGGCTCGACAGAATGAGCCCACTGTTTGTCGAGATCCACGGAATCGTCCCTGTAAGCGAAGGAGATCTTCGAGTGATCATAGAAAAGCATGCCATACTAGAAGAAATATAACGGGAGAACCCCAGATCTCAGACCCAGCGTACACCACGAACCAACTCTGCGGAACAATCCAACAGACCTATGGGGGGAGACTTAGGCGAAAAACCCAACGAATATAGAAGAGAACGCAGAGATGATCGACGAGGGGATATCAGAAAATTCGAAGATCAAGTCTATACGAAGATGAATGCCAGTTATTCTCGCATCCTGAGAGAAATCAAGGGCCGCAAGAAACTGGAGTAGACATGGTCTAAGGGGAAACAACCCCCTAGATCAGAGCATGCTAAAGAATACTGTGAATATCATTGTTTCAATGGTCACTGGACGGAGAAGTGCAGGAATCTGAAGATGATGATTTAAAAGCTGGTAGACGCAGGGGATCTCAAACAATTTGTGCAGAAGACGGGCGAGGAAGATAAAGATAAATGAAGCAAGCAAGTCCAACTACATGAAGGCAATCACACCCTTAACACCATATACTTTTCTGAGTCCGTGGGACCTTCCCTGACGGCTCAGATAGGTAAGAGGTTGAGGAAACAATTTGAAGACTACTGCGAGCTTTATAAAATTAACGGGGAAGAAGTGGACGAGCACGGACAATGGATGGACGCACCCTGAATTTCGACCCGGACGATGAAGGCGAGGACATGGAAGATTATAACGATCCCCTTGTTCTCACACTACCAATTACAAGATGCAATATCAAGAAAATCCTCATCGATGGGGGAATCTCCGTCAACGTTCTATTCTATGATACATTCAAATGGATGGAACTCAATGATGAACAACTGTTATCTTCGTACTACACCATCTACGGGTTCAATGGAGCAGCCACAAAGCCCTTATGGGACATTATCCTACAAGTTGACGCAGGACCAATAAAGGTCAACACCCGGTTCAGCGTGGTGGATGCACCATTACCATACAATGCTATAATCGGCCAAAGATGGGTGCATAAACTCAAAGGGGTGGCCGCTACCTACCATCAGTACCTCAGGTTTACAACCCCCCAGGGGGTAATGGAGATAAAAGGCGATCAAGCCTTGGCACGAGAGTGTCAGACTCTACAAAACAAGCTCAACAACGAACAAGATGAACAGAAAAAGAACTGAAGATCCCGAAACAAGTAGGACACGAAGGAAAAAGCCATCAATGCTTACCTAGAAGAAATCTCTGAAAAAATCCTTCCAAAGGGACATACGACTAGGAACGCAGAGGCAAGTACCTCAGCCACAAAGGAAAGCGAAGAGTCTATAAAATAGCAATCAAAGGAGTTTCCTCTCCTAGGGGAATCGATTCCCACGTTCGCGTCTGTAGAAGCTGTGAAGGAGATAAACGTAGGAACTAAAGAAGAACCAAGGATAATTAAGATCGGAACGCTGATGGATAAGGAGCGCGAGGAATCCTTAATAAGGATGCTCACGGAGCACGCGGATATCTTCTCATGGAAACTAGGAGACATGCCTGGAATCGACCCGAAGACTATCCAGCATGAGCTTCGCATAAAACAGGGCACACCACCTTTCAGGCAAAAGGTACGAAAAGTTTCCTCAGAATACCACAAAGCCGTCGAGACGGAGCTTTGTAAGCTACTAGAATCCGGATTCATCAAGGAAGTCAAATATCCAACATGGATCTCAAACATGGTCATCGTACCTAAAAAGAACGACGGGGTGAGAATATGCATCGACTTCACCAGCCTCAATAAGGCGTGCCCCAAGGACAGCTACCCTTTACCAAGTATCGATCAACTGGTAGAAGCGGTCGAAGGATACGAAGAGATGTTATTTATGGATGGATACTCTGAGTACAACCAATTGTTATTATCAGAAGAAGACCAACAACATACAACGTTCTACACCCCTCACGGCCTCTACTGCTACGTGAGGATGCCCTTCGGACTCCGAAATGCAGGGGTAACGTATCAAAGGATGGTCGACGCTATTTTTAAGCCATATATAGGAAATACTCTGGAAGTCTATGTGGATGATATGCTGGTCAAAAGTAAGCTACGAAAAGATCATCATCAAGACCTGAAAGATATCTTCCAAGAAATGAGAGAACATAACATGAAGGTAAACCCGGAAAAATGTACCTTTGGCGTCACCTCGGGGAAATTCCTCGGATATCTGGTCACAAAAAGAGGCATCGAAGTAGATCCAGCCAAAATTCAGGCTATTGCAGAAATGCCCTCTCCAAGGAACCTGAAGGAAGTCCAAAAGCTCAACGGCTCCATAGCAGCGCTAGGGAGATTCATATCCAGGTCCTCGGATAGATGCAAGCTCTTTTTTAACATCCTTAAAAAAAGGAACAAATTTGAATGGACAGTAGACTGCGAGGAAGCATTCAAAGAAATCAAAGACTACCTTTCCGGAATACCCATCCTGCAAAAACCCGGCCCCAATGAGGTTCTCGCCCTATACATAGCAACAACGAATAGTGCAGTCAGCGCGGTGTTGGTTAAAACCAACACGAAGATAGAGCAGCCCATCTACTACGTCAGCAAAACTCTCAATACAGCAGAAAGGAACTACACAAAGATCGATCAACTCATCCTGGCATTAGTATGGGCTACCCATAAGCGAAGGACCTACTTCTTAACACACTACATCCGTGTTCCCTGCAAAGCCCCGCTAGAAGCTGTCCTCAAAAGCGCGGGAAATACGGGGAGAATCGCAAAATGGAATACTCATCTCGACCAGTACAACATCATACACGAGGTCCAGCATTCCCAGAAGTCACAAGTATTAGCAGAGTTCCTGGCAGACCTATCGCTCGACAATGATGAAGAAATCCTTATTGAAGGGCTCAATACAGCGGGATTACTAGAGGCCAGCGGAAGCAAAGATCCCGTCGATATCCTCGATCTAGGAAACCCAAGGCAATGGGAAATATTTGTCGATGGCTCGAGGAACAAATAAGGAGCGGGCATTGTCATCGTAATTACTACCTCCACGGGAGATCGGATCATCCATGCGTTTAGACTAAAGTTCAAAGAACACACCAATAACATCGTCGAGTACGAAGCTGTTGTACATGCTCTGCGTCTGATAATAGAAATGGGCATAACAAATGTGCGCTTGACCAGTGACTCATAACTGGTCATCAGGAAAATATAACTGGAATATAATGTGTATGACGAAACCTTGTCGGCATACATGACTCTAGTTCAGACACTGGCACATCAAATACCAAACATTATATTCCGGCACTTAAGTAGAAAGGAACTCATGCACGCGGATGCCTTGGCATACATCTCATATATGTCGAAAAACAATGATGTAGAAGCAATTAAAATCACCAAGGTTTATAAGCCATCAATCCCTCCCCGAGAAATCTGCGTTGCAAGCAAGAAGCATAGCGCAGGAGGGGACATGACAGACGATGATGTTGGAGAGCACATCGAGGACGATTTCCAAGAGGACAACATCATGAAAAGAGCGGATGAAGACGAAGACTTCAGCAAAGAAGAAGACTGGAGGATGGGTATCCACCAATTTCTCAAGGAAGGAACATTACTCGGAGACCTAAAGCAGGCCCGGAAGATACAATCAAAAGAAGGAAGGTACGACTTAAGGGGAGAGATTTTATACAAAAAATATTTCCTCGGACCTTTGTTATGATGCTTGTCCAGATCAGAAGGCCACCTAATACTAAAAGATATCCATCGTGAAGACGCGGGGAATCACAGTGGGATGAGATCCCTAGCCGACAAGGCAAAAACCCAAGGGTACTATTGGCCAACAATGATACGAGACGCTTCAAGGATGTCAAAAAGGTGCGAATAATGTCAGCGGTTCGCCAGACAAATCCACGCACCAGCAACGATGCTAAACTCAGTAGATAGTCCTTGGCCATTTTCAAAATGGGGCATAGGCATCGTAGGACCCCTAATCGAAGGGCCAGGAAAAAGAAGGTTTTTGATAGTGGCCATAGACTATTTCAGTAAATGGGTAGAAGCTAAAGCTTTGGCAAGAATCCGTGACTCTGATGTCTTCACATTCATCTTTCAAAACATAATCTGCCGGTTTGGAATCCCGGCAGAAATTTTTTCTGACAACGGTAACCAATTACAAGGTAAAAACATCGATTTACTATTTGATACCTTCAAAATTCGAACAAACAAATCGACACCAATATACCCTCAAAGAAATGGCCAAGCAGAAGCTACAAACAAGACCCTCGCCCTTATTCTCAAAAATAAATTAGACGAGCACAAAGGACGATGGTGTAAGCAACTACATAATGTATTATGGGCATATCGAACAACCCGAAGATCAGCCACAGGGGAATGCACTTTTTTGCTGACCTACGGAGCCGAAGCTGTCATCCCCACGGAGATCATTATGCCAACCACGAATACAGAAGCATGGGAAAAAAACCTCACAACGAACATGATGCTGGAAAGACTCGATGATCTCGAAGAAAGAAGAGAAGCAGTGCTACAAAAGATGGAGAATTACCAAACAAAACTATCAATGGAGTACAATAAAATGGTTAAACTTAGGAATTTCATAGAAGGACAGTATGTGCTGAGAACCATACCCCAATACCAAAGAGAAAATAAGTGGGGCAAGCTGGTGCCAACATGGGGTGGACCTTTTGTCATGCAAGATATAGCAGGGAACGGATCCTATAACCTACGCAACCTAAAAGGGGAAGTCCTCCGCCATCTGTGGAATGCCAAATATCTCAAGCCATACCATCCTTAGATCACAGCGCAGCGTTGAAACTGCGTAGAGAATACCAGAAGAAGAAGACGATATCTTTCGATATGTTTCTATCTCTGGACGAGGAATAGCATGCCTCAACGAATCAATGAAATAAATTTTCTTGCGTATCTATAAACAGATAATACAAGGAAGGCATCCAACAGAAGGAAATCTCCAACCATTCTAAGTCAGCGGGTCGACGGAATGAGGGACATGTACATAGTGACACCCCATATCCTAGAACGCTGCATCGACCCCCACCGTCTGGGAATCCTCTGATCAAGGATTAGCCAGCGGGGTGATAAGTCTCAAGATGTTCACGAAGGTATATACCTTCGGCATCGCACTAGGTCAACGGGTTAACGGAATGAGGGACATGTACATAGTGACACCACATATCCTATAACGTTACACCACCCCCACCGTCTGGGAATTCTCTGGCCAAGGATTATCCAGCGGGGTAACATGTCTCAAGATGTTCACGAAGGTACAACCTTCGACATCCTACTCAAAAACAAAGTTAGCAGGTCGACAGAATGAGGGACATGTACATAGTGACACCCCATATCCTAGAACGCTGCACCGACCCACACCGTCTGGGAATCTTCTTACTAAGGTTTAGCCAGTGGGATGACAGGTCTCAAGGAGTTCACAAAGCTAGCAAACAAACGATGATCCATTCCATAAAAGTTGATTACAAGCTCGACAAAATAAAAGCAAAAGAAAAGCAAAATAAGTCCGAACAAAAGAAGCAAAATAAAAGCAAAGAAGTTTGATAGATGCAGCAAAAACTATGTAATCAACAAGGATCAACACTCTATAACTAGCAGAAGAATCTACTTGGACGATTCAGTGCCATCAATAGGACCTTCCCTCTGCAACGAAGGTACGCTCCCACCCGAAGAAGGACCTGAAGAGCCAGAAAGGGCCGAAGGTTTAGGACGACGAGGATAATGCTTTTCAATACCATGCTCGATCAGGAGGTCATGCTCTATTCGGGCCAACACCTTGTTCGTCTCTTCTGTCAGCTGAAATCGAGCCTTGTACATGATAGCAGCGTTCTGCATCTCGGCCTGGGATAACAGGGTAGTCAAACGATTCACTTCCGAAGAGGCCAAGTGAGCTGCTTGTTCATGAGACGTAGACAAGCCTCTGAAATGCGAGGTCTGACCCTCATGTTGCACGAAGGCAGTTCGAGATTGCTCTAGTTCAGATTGAGCCTTGTAAAGTTTTTCATTTGCAGCGAGAAGCTGTCCCTGGAGCTCTGAAAAACAAAAGCGAAGAGTTAGGACCACGAATAACTAAAATCACACCCGACAAAGCAAATATATACCTTCGACTCTAGCAGAAGCTATTTCATATTCGTTAACAACCGCATCGCGAGCCTCGTCTAGAAAGTCATACTCGTCGGATATTTTCTTATAATCCTTTTGAAGAAGGGAAAGATCAAATTGACTCTCGTCTAACTCTACCTGCTTCATTGAATCCAAATGACGAAGATGATTGACTTCGTTATTTAGCTCCTCCATTCCATTATTAAGACGGTACATATTAACTTCAAGATTTCTCTCAGACTCGGCTTGACGAGCCACGTCGGCCCGAGACGCGGCTAAGGCTTTGCCAAGCGCAAAGGCCTCGGCCCTAGCATCGTCTCTTTCTTTGACAAGATGCTGTATGTACCCACGTACGTCGGAATCCTGGGAGGAGCGAGCCTGCCGAAGCTCTTCCTCTAGAAGATTCATCTTAGCCGACAAAGATGAATCGCGGGCTTCACGAAGATTATCACGCGTCCACATCAAGGTACCATTAAAGAGACGATGATCCACGTTATACTTATTTTGCATATCAACTATCTGAGTATGCCTTAAACGCCATACCTCGGCCTTGGCATCCCACCTCTCGGCCTCACTCTTAAGCTGCTCCACTAACTCGGCAATACGGGTCTTCTGACGGTCTCTCTCATTTCGAAGCCATATCAACTCGGTTCCACCCACTGAAGATAGGGTGGGGATACTCAGACGGAAAAGGAGTTACTAAGAAGAAAACGATGACAAGTAAGAACAAGGGACAAACCTGTGAAAGATGAAGCATTTTTTCGAAAAGTCTCCAACTCACTACGCACCATAGCAAGCTCCAAACGAAGCCCCTCCTCTGCATTGCCCAAGCGCTCCTTCCCCTTAAGACGGTTCTGCAGCTCACTTATCTCCTTATCCCTGGTAGAGATGACAGCCTCGGCCGCAGCTAGCTCCTCCTCTCTGTGACGAAGCTTACCCTCTAACTTAAGGGACTTGGCCTTGAAAAACTGGTACAAGTTATGATTACAGTATTCGCTCCTCATCACCTACGAAGAGCACAATGTCAGAATACCGCGGAGTGGAAACAGTAAAAAAAAAAAAACACGACGTACCTCCAACATCCGCTGGTGAGGATAACCATACTGATATCCATCGGCTATGGCCATCATGTCAACGACGGTTGCGGGAGGGTCAACCACTAAGGTAGCACCCATCGACCTCAGATTCCTGTCCCACACCTCGGCAACTTGATCCTCAGCATATAATTGCATCATCTTACGGGTATAGGCGTCGGAATATTTCTCCCCTTCAACAACTGGGGCAGGGTTTGGAATGAACATCAAAATTTTCTTCTTCAGCCAAGCAAGGACAGCATCATCACCCTCCAACATCAAAGACCGCGGGAAATCATCCGAAGAGGACCGAATAGAAGATTCCCCAGCAGCGGGAACCTTCTCCGAAGCATCATTATGCGAAGAAGTCTTCTCCGAAGCATCAACATGCGAGGAAATCTTCTCTGAAGATTTCCCCTTACCAGAAGTATCCAGTACGTCCTAATCATCGTTCGGGGAAAGCAAAGAAAACTCACCAGCAAGACCCATGGTAGCATTCACATCAAAGGGCTGCCCTACAGAGTGGACTCGACCGAAAGAGAATTCCTGGCCAACCGGGTCCCCACCAGCACCACCAGCAGCGGTAGCGTCCTCAGCACCGGTGATACCCTTTGAACCACTGGGGGTACCCTTCGTACCTACACCTTCACCAGCAGCGGTAACGTCCTCAGCACCAGGGATACCCTTTGAACCATCAACATCACCAACATCTTCATGAAGAGGAGGCGAAGTTTCAGTACGTTCCTCCCCGTCGGACATATACTCATCTTCCTCAAGGTCCTCGTTAGCAGGACTGGTAACATCCTCTTGGATCTCTGCCTCGTCAACAACGATGGTGGAAGAACGCTTAGGACCAATCTTTCTTCTCTTCGTCACCTACAGAGCAATAAAAAAATAGGTCAACATTCTTTCCTTTACTCAAATACTAATATTTGAGTAAAGAAAAAAAGGGGCAAATGAAGGACCCATACCTCCGCAGCCTTCGTACTCTTCGAAGGAAGAATAGCATCTGAACTTTCTTCTTCATCAACATCAACGACATCAAAGTCGTAAGGAAAATTCATCCCCTCAAAATTCAGACGCCAAGGGGAGAAATCTCTGTAACGAACAGGGGCAACATCACGAGGGACGCTATAAGCAGTAGGACGTCATCCATGGGGGGTGGGAATCCAACCCCAATCCCACGGACCAATAACCTCGATGATGGTGGCATGCCACTCATAATCATGATCGCGCTTGATCCTCTCACGAGAGGGAAAAATCTTCTTGTTAGCAGACCCTTCGGTACCGGGAACATACTTCAACTTGGCATCGCTGACCTCACTCAAAAGACGAACCTCGCCACGGGAAGAAGCAATATTACGAAGACCCACACTCCACGGCTTACGGTTCTGACTGTTAATATAATCCCCGAAGGAATTATTGAAAGTCTGAGGGGTATACCATTCCCTCTCAGCAGGATCAGGAGTATAACATGTCATCGTCGTTTCCCCCTTGCTACGAAGATAGCATTCCTTCAAGGCACGGAGATAATTCCCAGTCAACTGTGATACAGAACGACTATGGGTATTTGTTGAAGAACCCTCACGGCCGGCTAACACATCGTAGTAGAAAGAATCACCTGACTTATACAAAGGCAGCATAAGACCCGCTTCAAAGGCTTCCACAGTAGTCATCAAGTGACACTCATCAAACTGGTATCCCGAGATGAGATCATCAGTAAGGTCATCATCAGGGGCATAGTAGCGTACCTCAAAAGCGTGAAGTTCATGTTTCTCATTGAACGCCTCCAGATCAATGTGTTTGAAGGTAACTTTTTTCTTACCAACAGGGACGCTTTGAATAACCAGGGCAGCATCTTCGTCAAGAGGGTCCTGCGCGGAATCCTTCTAAGGGCTCGTATCCAGGGCTTTCCTTTTCAAAGGCACGTTCTTGGATGGTTCGACCTTCAAAGAAGTACCCCTAACCAACAGGGACCCTACCTCTTGGATGGACGAAGTGCGGGTAGCAGTGTACCTAGAGCCGAGGGGATCCCGCGGAGGATCTCCTCTCCTAGAAGAATGTTTATGACCAGAAGAAGAAGAAGTCCTTTAAAAATGAAGATCTACATGTGAAGCCCGAGAGCCTCTTGGAGGAGTTATATCCGTGTCTCTACGCGAAGGAGATCTAGGAGGACTAGGCGACGGAGTCTGGTAAGGAACCCGCGGACGATCAGCCATATCTATGGACATACAAACAAGTTTTGGATTCTGCAGAATCACAAATGAAGATCAAAAATCTGAACTTTTCTAAAAATTTACGAAGAACAGAATGAAAAAACCCTAGACGTCTTACGACGCAGGGAGAAACTCTCCAGCTAGCTGTCCAACTACGAACTCGTAACCCTTGCGATAAAGAACATGGGAAAGTATATATACTTTGTATATGTGTTCTTCATCGCAAGGGTAACGGAACAGCAATAGAAGATGAAAAATTAGTAAGAACAAGACCAAAGGTTAAACTCTTACCTGAACCAGGAGTAAAAACGCGTCCAACAAAGAACGAGCAACAATAGACGAGCACAAGGAATCAAGGACGGGTCGAATTTAAGACAGCAACAGCAGGAAATAGTAGCAGCAGCAGTTAATGGCGTCCAAACAAAATGGAAGAATTTTCAGGAGGAAAGAAGGACCGACAGAAGAGAATGAAATTTATTTCACATTCTCTCCCTCCTTATAAACATCCAAGGAATTTGAAAACGCCCCTTCTCCCAAGGAGAAGTTATTGCAAGGAGTTAATGCATAGTGGGAAACGCGCCCTAAAATCAAGGGGAAGTTATTGGGCGAGTGGAGAATATGTGACGGTTTTCCTCTCACTTCAACTGACACTTTAAGTCAGAAGAAAAGGGGCAAATTGTAAGTACATATTTCCACCACTATCCACGTGTCCTCGGATGAACACGTGGAGGGCATGTAACGTGGGGCATCAAACGATGATGCCACCTGGGTATAACCAAGAGACGTGTACCCGCAGGAAGGGGCCCTCATCTCACACATCCAAGGGATACAAGTCAAGGGGCACCGAGATAAAGCAGCAGTGCAAAGGACCCGATGCATCCTCGGATCTGCTTTATCCCATCTCGAAAGAGATCAAAGATCAACGGTTAGGGTCCAACTAACTGACACGGACGTGACAGGAGCAGAAGACCGTGGCCTGGCACGTGCAGAAGGCCCAACCACCCGCATTAAACACCTGAGACAGCACGTGTCAACCAACCAACGGAAGAGACGACCCTACCTCTTCGGCAACAACGAAGGAACGAGGGGGCATCATAGGAACCGAAGATGTCCGCGTATCGGCACAAAGAACAAGACGATAAGATTTCAACGGCTCCTTCCGTGAACCCCATGACATAACTCCTATAAATACCCCTCATCCCTAAGAGAGAGGGGCTAGTCGATTCGAAACACAAAAGAGGAGAGAGAATTAGGAAGAGTAAGTAACCCCCTAATCCCGCTGCCTCAGTGAGAATACAAAAAGTCATTTGACTACTCTTGTAACCAATCCATGTATAATGAAACCCCTCTTTTACCCCGTGGATGTAGGCCTCAGTGCTGAACCACGTAATTGCTTGTCTCATTTACATTACGCACTTTACATTCCGCACTTTACATTCCGCACTTTACATTCCGCACTTACATTACGCACTTGGTATTCCATTCGATCCGTGGTCATTATAGTTCAAATCCACATATTGTTATCCATTCTGTTATACAAACCTTCAGCGATACTACACGATAAGACGAGGACGAGTCCGAAAACTCTGAGTCAATGAGTCGGTGGATTTGCTATGTTTTACACGTTATATCTAATTTATGAATTTCAGAATGTACGAACCTTGTTTGGGGACACGTAAATACCAGCGTAATTTACGTGTTCACACTTCTCTTTGAGCCTTTGATTTCCTTGATATTCTCGGAGCATCGTCTTCTTGACTTCATTGTTGATAGCTTCGGATATACATCAGCTGAAGTCCCCTATATGAACTCTTGACTTGGTTGCTTAGTTTGAAGTCACTTCGGGTTTTCATTTTGTGCTGCATTCGCTAAAAAGATAAGTGTATAAAATTAACTCTCTAGTTTTCCAGATCGGGTATGTTTCATGTATGTTTATGTCTAATCGTATTTTATTTGCTCAATTTTAATATTCCATCATATGACTTGTTTCGTCCATTTGATAGGTACCCCGATAGTGGAAAGTATTCTTAGATGTTCTCTCTTGAACTGAGGGCTTTCAACAACCATAGTTGATCCAAAATCCTCTTAAAAATGTGGAAAGTATTCCATATGGGGTACCGTCTCGTTTGAATAACAAAGCAACCACATTGGGAAAATTTAATCATTGTATTCACAATTGGTTTTGGATGATTTACAACTCATTGAAAATTCAAAGATTATTCAAGTTGTAACGAAGGAATAGATCATTTAAGATAGGAGGTACTTTATCTGGAACATTTCATTTTGCAGTGATCCATGGGGGCTTAGTGATTGAGCATTTCTTCTTTGTGGGATCGTTGCAAACATATATTGTGCAAGCACTATAGGTTCCTTAAGTACTCTGGCTATTCACCACTGGAACATGACCAAATGCTAGCTATTCGAAAATGAAAGATACTACACGATCCTGAAACTAATGACTCCCAAATGTTAGATTGTTGAAAAATACTTGCAAGTCCAAGTGTTGCCCTAAATTACTCTGAGTCAATGAGTCGGTGGATTTCCTTGGGTTGTTGGACGTTTTACACGTTATATCTAATTTATGAATTTCAGAATGTACGAACCTTGTTTGGGGACACGATAAATACCATGGTGTTGAGAAATGAAATTCGGGTTATAATTGCGTGTTCACACTTCTCTTTGAGCCTTTGATTTCCTTGATATTCTCGGAGCATCGTCTTCTTGACTTCATTGTTGATAGCTTCGGATATACATCAGCTGAAGTCCCCTATATGAACTCTTGACTTGGTTGCTTAGTTTGAAGTCACTTCGGGTTTTCATTTTGTGCTGCATTCGCTAAAAAGATAAGTGTATAAAATTAACTCTCTAGTTTTCCAGATCGGGTATGTTTCATGTATGTTTATGTCTAATCGTATTTTATTTGCTCAATTTTAATATTCCATCATATGACTTGTTTCGTCCATTTGATAGGTACCCCGATAGTGGAAAGTATTCTTAGATGTTCTCTCTTGAACTGAGGGCTTTCTGCGCCTCTTAAGTGGAAAGTATTCCATATGGGGTACCGTCTCGTTTGAAGCAAAGCAACCACATTGGGAAAATTTAATCATTGTATTCACAATTGGTTTTGGATGATTTACGAAAATTCAAAGATTATTCAAGTTGTAATGAACGAATAGATCATTTAAGATAGGAGGTACTTATCTGGCATTTCCAGTGATCCATGGGGGCTTAGTGATTGAGCATTTCTTCTTTGTGGGATCGTTGCAAACATATATTGTGCAAGCACTATAGGTTCCTTAAGTACTCTGGCTATTCACCACTGGAACATGACCAAATGCTAGCAAACTTATCTGATTTTATGATGCATCTTCGGGTTTGGTATTGCTGACTTCGACTGTTGATGGTCGAAGTAGTAGTGTCTTCGGAATACAGTAGCCTGGCGCAGAGAAGTGAATGGTGAAGTGAAGCCGCCAGTGGGTGATATAGGCGATGGCGCGGAGAAATGAAGGGCGAAGTGAAGCCACCAGTTGATCTCGTGAACTGGTTGTTTGACTAAATGGGAACATGAGGGATGGTGCTGGCGTGATGAATTTGAGAGAGTCCTCTCTTTGAAATATTTAAAAAAAGTTGAAGTGCAGGCGATGGTCCTCCCGGTGCAGTTTTAATTCCTTCATTTAGGACCTCCATTCTTGCAAGGTATTTGACTCCAGTACAAAACAGTGGGAAGCCATTCATCCATTTCTGGCGAAGTGAAATTCATCAAGAAATGAGCACAATTAGTTAGGGTCGCTCAATACATATCAAGGACAAAATTTCGACTTAAAACAAACGCTTTAACAGATTTTTTATGCTTGAAGTTTTAAAATCATTTTTTTTTTTTAACAGAACATGTTATAAGATGTCAAGAATTGGTATCGAATACTTAGCTTTTTCCGTGAGAAGGTGAATCCCGCCTACGAGCTTCTCTTTGAGGATTTTGTATAAACATTTGATGTGCATTTTCGACTCCCCTTTCCGCTACCGGCTTAGCTTCTTGTTTACCACTTCAATATTTTTCTTTTTTACGCAAGCCACAATGGAACGCCACTGCAGTTGATACGCCAGCGACAATGGAACGCCACTGAAGTTGATACGCCAAGACTCAGCTAATAGCTGTAGTTCAACATTTTTTTTTACGCAAGCGACAATGGGACGCCACTGCAGTTGATATGCCAAGACTCAGCTACTAGCCGCTGATACAGGAACGTTGAGGGGAGGGGATGGAGGCGTTGGGATTTGTAGCAGGCGAGGTAGAGAGAAGGAGGCGCTGGCGAGATAGAGAAATGGAGGCGTCTTTGAGAATAAGCCATCTTTGGCGCAGCTTAGAGGAAGATAAAGGCTCTTGGAGAAGTTGGGACGTCGCCATGATGATTTGATTTCTCTCTTTTGGCAATGCATGGAGGAAGATGAAGGCGCCGAGAGAAGTTGGAGAAGTTGGGACGTCGCCATGATGAGTTTGGACCCCGCCATGGAGTCCGTTTGGACCTGCCATGGCAACTTTGGACCCGCCATGGAGTAAGTTTGGATAGAGAGACCAAGGCGCTAGATGAAAGGGAGATGAAGGCGGTCTATTTTGGAGAGATTTATGTGGCTACCGCTATCCTAATCCTATGAGATAGGCTCCCACTGTGGTCGCCAAAATGTAATGGGTACAAATATTATAGTAGAGTTAGAAACCTACTCTAGAAAGTAGTACATGGTTAGCCACAAGAAGTTACCCCTTTTCTTAATTCAGAGAGGATCTCTATTTATAAACATCCATCTCCTTGACCTTATCTAATACTCATCCTTTTAGAAGTATTTACAAGCATACCCTTTTTTCCTTTCTAAGTTTGACTCTTTAGTCTTTCCTCTTGGACTTATTATCTTGACTTCCCTTAATGGGTTACTAGAACTCCTCTCCTTTGAGCCCATATTACCTCTTAAGCTTTTCCTTAAGCCCTATTATCATCACATTTGGATCATTTCTCCCTTGGTATTTTTCGGGTATCTACATTAAGTCCCCTGGCTGTTTGGGCAAGGCGTTTAGTCTTCTCAATAGCCTATCGTCCTCTTCCTCGGCTCTTCTGTCGTTGCACGCTTCTTCTAACGCCTTTGGGATTGCTTGCCCTCTTCCTGCAAGTCCCCTGTGTAATGTATATTCGACTCGCCCTCTTCTCGGCATCTCTTGGGATTTCACTCTTCCTTCAAGTCCCCTATGCGGCATCTCTTCGACTTGCTCTCCGCTTGGTCATGACTTTGTGTCTGGATCTACATCAGCTACATTATTGCAGAAAGTTAGGTATTCTGATACAAGTCAAAAGTTAGGTATAGATCTTAGATCCATTTCAATCATTAACCTGTTCATTTCTTTTGATCATAAAAATCGTGCTCCTGTCTTGTGATGTATCCTCACCATCCGAGTTATCCGGAATCCATGAATAATCCAAACCTCATGGAGAGTATAGCCAGAATGTTAGAAGATTTCCTATCAAACCAAGCTGGTATCGCTAGAAGGAAGAGTGAGATGTTCCGTTTTTTGAATGACATATCAGTTCAAATGCAAGAAGGTCCGGTAGGTGGTTACCCAGGGAGCATCGCGAATGATGACACAGTTGAATCTCTATCTAGAAATCGTGCTTCCGGCATGATCCAGCTAACGAATGAGGCTCAAAGCAACACTACAAAAGAAATGACTTGTCAGGAATACCACAACCTTTATCGGACAAAGAAAAAGGGCTAGCTTATGAAACCTTGATGGGAGATTTATATCTTAAAACCCTTAATGAAGTACAGAAAGCTGTCCAGTCTACCGCAACTTTTTAGCCAAACGAAGAACCACCCTAAGAAGGAGAAATCAGTCAAGAATCACATAAATACAGAAGCTGGGAATACCTTACTTAGCCACCTGAAAATCATGCTATCATTGATATAAGGCCCTCGGAAGCAGCTGCGTCTCAGACTCTCAGCAGAGACGACCAACCAAGAGGGACGCGTATACATTGGAACACACTTGCGTCCTGACTCTGAAACGTTCTTCATATCAAGGTTATCAAGGGATATTACAGCAGCGTCTGTCAATACAAAAAAAGCCTGGGTCAAGATGCCCGCACTTCCCATTTTCCATGAATAAAGTCTTAGAATTACTGGAAATATGGGTACGAGATGGAGAAGTCCAACTGCCTCAAGTATGGCAACAACCGACTGATCAGGAGATGATAGATCCGAGATATTATCACTATCGTCGTTTTCTGCACCACCCTACCAGTGAATGCAATGCCCTGAAGCGTATTTTCCAAAAGAAGCTTAGTTCAGAAGATTTTCCTCTTGTGTCCGAAGATTAGCACGTGCAATTTCTTGGAGAAAGCACTAAAGAAAGTCCAATTTCATGCAGATGGAATTTCGAAGAACAAGTAAGTTCTACGAAAAACAATTATGGAGAGATAGTTTAAGAACCCACTGGGGACTTTACGCCCCATTAATAAAGAGATACAATGATGAAAACCACAGTAAACATCATGTTTTATTTTTCTCTCAGACGTGTTTCTTTTCACACGATATTTGCATCTTTACATGCCATGAATGATATCGTTAGAATAGTCACGTTATTTATGATCATAATGAAAATTCCTTCTAAAAAATAAATCTCTTGCAGAAAAACCATTCACAAAACTATCTCAAAATAAACCAATCCAAAATTCAATTACCTATTAATTCAATACCTAAAATAAAGTTGTGAAAGGAAACCCTCACATCACTCAAAACTGTTAAAAGGAAAAGCATAAGTAGACCGCATAAACTATTTAAGGAAAGTCCTTCAGCAACAACTCATCCTTCTATGCAAGGGCGGATTTCATTCTCTGGAGAACGACATGTTCAAGCTTCAACTCATTAGATATCCTTACAACCTCCTCTTCCTGGCGAGTGATACAGTCTGTTGAGGGAGGTTCATGTATTTCGCCTTGCAGCTTCTGGATTTCAGCGAGTCCTTCACATAACCAGGAGGAATTAAACTCATACTTCACGAACACGTCCCGGTAGAACTCCCAGTTTTCGATTACTTCTTCAGAGACAGTGCACCCAGTCACGATGCTCATGCCATAGATGGAAGATAAAGCTTCTTAGACGCGTTTGACTGCTGCGAAGTGACTTTTAAGTTTATGAGAGGTGGCGATGTGACCATGCTTCTTCCATATTTTAGTATACAACTCCTCGAACCTAGCCGGCACACTGAATACACCAACCAGCACATGACCTATATAAGGAGTATTGAAAGGAGGATCAAAGACAGCTCACGGAACAACGGATTGCATCACCAACACTTTTTCAGAAGCCTTCTTAGATGCGAAAGATCCTATGATTGTCGGAGCTTGTTCAGGAGATTCTTTGGAGGGAGTTACTACAATCGTCATGGGTGTTGTCTCTCTTGCGTTCCCTGTGATGATTATTTCACTTTGAAGACTAATTTTTGTCACGGCCTTATCTACAAGCTCACTGAAGTTGCCACTCTGGGAATCATCTCTTTCAGTTGAGCTCGCACCATCTCTGTCATTGTCTTGAATAGGTTCAGTGTCACCAGACTTCTCATCGTGAAGATCAGTATTACCGGGCTTCTCCAAAGCTGTGCCATAGCTGCGTGTCAGCCTCGTAAAAGCATTTTCTTTCGGGAGCCCCTGATTTGAATAAAAATCATCCTTAGTAAAAAATTGTTCAAGACAGACGGGGTTAGAATATTGGAGGAAATAAATTATAAGTACCTGCATATGAGAATAATTGAAGACCACGGGACCACATGCTTGCTTCTTGGACCTAGCTCCTACATCTTGGGGACTGTAGTTATCAACACTGTTGGCTCTGGTTTGTTTACCCGGGAGTGGTTTCAACCGAGGATGCTCATTCAAAACGTCATAATATGGTTCGCCTCGGGAATCTGTCACAACCTCCTCCAAGAATTTCTGAAAGGTTAACAATTGCTCCCTCCAAAATTCCTTATACCTATTAGTTACCATCGTATTTCTTCCGATAAGAAGGAAAGGAAGGCTCTGCACTGATGAAAACCTGTCAGCATTAAGAATTTCCAGAAAGAGTTCTTTTGGAGCCTTCAACGGACGAAGAAATGGAACACCCTGGTCAAATCCCATTTGTCGAGCAGCCACGTCAATATTGTACGGAGTCGCAGCAAATTCTTCGTCAAATAAAGACGGGACATATCCCAGAGTGAAGCTTCGCAAGTAAATAAGTTATCCAAGACTTGTCGGTTCCAGCATCAGTACGCAACACGACATCAGGAACAGTAGAAAAAGTCTTTGGCTGAATAATGGAAGGATGGATCGGCCCCCATGGACGAAAATATATAGAGGATATATTATCGAAGACATCCACAAGCTTCACACCGGTTTTTGGACGTCTCTTCTGCCAACAAAGTATTCTCGAACCACCATACATACTGATGAGTGAATTTGCAGGAACATGAGCATAGATTTTGAAATGTTCCCACAAAAACGCCTGAAGAAAAGCAATGTGGATATGAAACTCTACCTGTTTATACCCATTGGAAGCATGCATTTCCGTCGCTAAGGCATCTATATGAGAATACAGTGATCCAAGAAATAAGGAACCTAGGGGAAGGACCTCACCTTTTTCCAGCCTTATAGCAAACATAACAAGGTCACCTTTTATGGTCTTCTTTCCAGAACCATCGTCAAATATATATATGGATAGCGACAAAGACAGAAAGGCAATCACGATGAGATCGTCTTCCAACTCCTGATCTGGTTTCGGGCCTGCAGGAGACCACTCTGACACCCACCAAGTGTAAATATATTTTGTATCTTTATTCTCCTTCTCCGGGTCATCAAATTCTCCCTCCTTTCGAAGTATAGTATTATAATCACGATGTTCTGCATCAGAAAGTTTATAAAAGAAGCTTCAAGCGACAGGCAGGTTCATCAATGCAGCTACACTTTTCAAAGTAATGGTCATATCTCCCTATTTACGTATGGCTGTATGAGTAGATGGACGCCACCGATAAATAAAAGTGATCAAGCCTACCGCATCTTTTTTAACTTGAAGAATGGCGGATGCCATGACCGCATCGAGGATTTGCGCTTTGATTAAGTTAGCCTTAATGCTCTTATTATTCAGCATGCCTCTCATACATCATTCATAAGGACCCAGTCGGGTTTGACAAATCTTGAAGTCAATAGGTGAAGGTGGATACTCATTTTTATGAAGACATAATATCATCACAAGTGCTGAAGAAGAGGATAGATCAGCTCCCATATTTTATGAACTAGAGAGCAGGACTATCTTGTGAGAAGGATACTTTATAATGTTTGGAAAAGGCACGGTAAACAACTCATCATCTATGTTCGGCATATCTTTGAATATGTCAACACTCCCTGACTTGGCATCAGCATCATTCCCAGAAGACATCTTAGTAGGAACCCTTTTGTTCATTCTAAAATAAATAAGAAGCATGGGAGTGAGTACTTGTGTGAAAAAGTGCATCATGGGATGTTTAGTCCCAACCGAGCATGACCCACATTCACGTTAAAGTACACCAAGCTGGGAAACGCAGGCAAGGCCGATATTGGATCCAAACAAGGTCGGTATTATGCCATGTCACCAAATGAGGCAGGTATTGGGCCACGCAAGCAAGACTGGTATCTTGTCAGTCAAGTAGGTTGGTGTTAGGTCACGATAAGCCGGTATTGGTCAAGGAAGATCAAGGTCAAAAGTCTGGTATTGGGCCACGTTAGAAAGAAAGGCCGGTCATAGTCATGAATTTGGTGTTTGTCGAGGTCACAAGGTTGGTATAAGGTCGATGTTCGATCAGGCGTACACGGTGGGACTCGCATTCATTCGCAGTATCATAGCACGATTTTCTTTATTCATGGGAATCGTGTCTAAAAAATTCAAGCCAAGGGTTTTTCAAGCTATAACCTAAAAGATAGGTTTTGCATGCAACGGTGGAAAAAAAAATACAACATGTTCATGGATTCACGGCTTGTTTTACTAAGCAATCCTAGGGCGGTTTTGCTATCAATTTCGATGGAGAAACTAATCATGATATGTCTTGCAAAAGAGGTTTACCTAAGAAATTAGGGTTTGCAAATATATATATATATATATATATATATATATATACACAGGATGCTTACCTCACTGACGGACGGCAGCGAGCTCCGGCAGGCAACGACGGTGGCGTGATCGACGGCGGCAAGAATTGCGGGAGGAAGAAGCTGGGCGAACTAAAAAAAAAAAGGGGGGTCGATCCCCTTTTATAGACAAACAATTGGAGAATCCTTATGGGAAAATGATTCCTCTTTTGTCTCGAACTCCCAAGGAAGGAAACCGGTCCCACCCAAAATTCCATGCTTTCACTGGCGCGTTCACATGGACAGTTACTGGCGGATAGTCAAGGCTCTCCCGGGTAAGCTTCCTTTATCTTGTATTCTTACGTTGTATATGTCACCATCTAATGCCTACCCCACAATAGTGTAACCATCATGTGCTAGGCAGGGGACTTAATGTTGATGGTGGATTTTAGTTCAGGGCTAAAATTTTAAGACCAATTTTTGTGCTGACATTCTACAAAGGAAAAGGCTATTTGATAAGCGATGAATACTTCTCCGCTTTGTTAATTCACCTAGAATGGAGCATGTAGCAACATTACCCAAGTATTCTGTGAATTTCAGCATTATTAACGCATAAAATTACCTTGTATTTCCTGTGATGTTCTCAACAGAACTCTCATTATTGGTGCGGCATGATGACTGACTATTACTCTCAGCAGAGTAACATGAATATCCAAGTATCAATAGTGAGGCGTGCATGAAATACCTGTACAGGATACACCATTCTCTAACAAAGAGAATCATCTCTCGGTGTGTTATGCTAGCCCGATCGAGCATATTTTGAATCTGGACTGTCCATATCAGTATCAAAAACAATCACGACCATCCAACTTCACCGGCATGTTTGGATGGCTTAGATTAGACCCATAGCCATCATACAGGTATTGGTGTGTTCACCGTCGGTCCAATATGGGTCCCACATGATCGACCTCTCCAGATGAGGGGCATAAGGTGCAATTTCGGTCGGCCAAACTAGCATGCATGCAACCGGCCGAAAACCCTAATTAGGGTTTGTGACATGCATATGTCGCAAATTGATCACAGGCGTCTGTTTTCGCAAGCTTGGATGAAGGGTCCATGTAGTTGCAGAATAACCTACAACTACACCCTCAGTAGAATTTGTAAAACTAAAGAAGTTCTTGATGATGAATGATCACTTTATTATTAATTTCTCTCAATTGGTTACAAAGAAGTATCTAAATGGAACAAGAATAGTTACAACTTTCTCTATTCCCTTTCCTAAGATATTTTCTAACACTCATTCAAAGAACCCCCTGAATTTTACATTTGAACTCCTATTTATAGTAGAATTTGTACAACTGTATATGATTTGCGAAGTATCGCAAATCATCTTCGTAGGATTATTTATGCTCGCAAATCT
Source organism: Papaver bracteatum (assembly GCA_023529315.1). NCBI lineage: Eukaryota > Viridiplantae > Streptophyta > Magnoliopsida > Ranunculales > Papaveraceae > Papaver > Papaver bracteatum. The sequence continues at coordinate 70,883 of JAJJWX010004682.1, read as the reverse complement.
TTCCTTCTTCTTCGTGCTTCTTCTATCATCGCATTGTTTTGTATTACCTTCATAGTATTATTTATAGTAGCTTCGTAGAATTTGTACATTGCTTCGTAAGCTAATGTCTTGTGATATTCGGTACCTACATCTTGCCTCTTCTCATGTCAATTCTGCGAAGAAGGAATGTCATGAGAACCTCTATTCTCGTAAATTTAATATAGTTATTACCACTTGTTAGATTCGCAACACATATTCTTCTCTTTCATTATATTTTTGACACGTTTCTTCGTAACCGTTCTTTTCAACCGTTCATATCTAATCGCATTAATAAGTTTCTATCTTCATCAAACTCTCTCTTCTTTATAAATATTATCTTTAATTCTTCTTTTTATTTTATTTTTATCATATTCATCTTCCTCATCACTTCTGCCTCTGCAATTTATTCCCTTTTTCTGCTATTACGATCTCTTATTTCTTTTACCTCTATTCTTTCCTGTTTTCTATCATTCAGTCAATGGCTCCAAAGAAGAAGACTATTGAGGAACTTAATGCAGAGTTTGCTGATAGAGACCTTACTCTTTCTGAAATTGATGGTTACAACAATAAATCTTCTCTCTGTATGGAACTCTTTACTGATCTCACTTGGAATGATCAGAAAATTCTAATTTCACGAGGTCAAATCCTCGCTGGTCTTCCTCTTCCTCTTTATGATGTTAATCTTCCTTTATTCTATGAGATTATCTCTCACCCCAATTTTTCACGAGCTATTTATCAATTAACTGGGGATTGCATTCGTATTTTAGTCGAATTCGCAACTCGTGCTGCTACTGGAAAATCTTTGTATTCGGATAAACTTAGAAAACCTGGATTTCAAGATATGGAAATTATTGCTGCAGACTATACAGTTGAGAGTTTCTTCAAAAATTACACACTAATTCCTGCGAAGAAGGAAGATAAACGTTGGGGTGTTCGTCTTCATCGCAAACCTAACATCACAGCAGATGACCTTCTCATGCACGATATTTATTATGCTTCGGGAAATAATAAAACCCCTCGTCGTTCTAATGATGAAGACTGGTATAATTACCCCTTAGCATTATCAGGCCCTTACATTACTGGGATAGTAGATCTTCCTGCGAACCTTCGTGACCGTAACTATAAACCTTGGGTTTTTTCTGGGCTTACCAAAGATAAATATGTATGTATTTCCAACTCCTTATCTTCTTATTATTTTTAAATTTACTTTCAAATGAGGTAAGAAACACTTTTATGTGTATTCTGAACAATATATTGTTGCCTCTGTTTCTTATCCTTATTTGAATTTGTAGGTTCTTCCTGATCTTCCTGAGGTTGCTGCGAGTGAGAATAAGAACTCTAATTCTTCCAAAAGGTTGACTGCGAGACAAAAAACACTTCTTTCTGCGAGGAATACCCATACTTCCGATAGTCAAAATGATACTCTTCGCAAAGGAAAAAGGAAACTTGAGAATGTTGTTTTTGAGAGGAAGAAGAATAAGTTCTCAACCAATGTTTACTCCAATGCGATCTCTCCTAGAAAGAATGTTGATGAAGAACAAAATGATGAAAGTGACAATCTTTCTGAGAAGGATCTTGATTCCAATTCTAATACCATTTCTAATAATAGGTATGATACTGATGAAGAAGAAGAAGATTATAGTAATGCATAAACTTTTGATTCTGCAATGGTTCGAATATCTGAAGCTTTTCTCCATTCTTCTCGTGGGTTAGGAAATTCTTCTACTACGAATGCTCGTAAGCTTATTGCGAAGGCTTGTAAAGTCCCTACTGTACTCAATAAAAATTCTCTTAATGGAATTTCAAGATTCGTCTCTCCTGCTTCATTATATGCTTTAGGGAGTATGGTAAGTTTCTTTTCTATTCCTTGTTTGTTTCCTTTACTTCATTAATTTCTAATCCTTTTTATTTGTTCAGGTTGGAAGAGTCAGTTGCGCAGCTGCTTCTGATTGGGAAAGGCGACATTCCATTGCTGAGAAGAAAACTTTAAGTCGTTGCAAGAAGCTAGAGGTTGAAAATTCAAAACTTCGTCAGAAAGTAGAAGATTTAAGTATTGATAATGCATAATTAATATCCCGTCAAGGAGATATTCCACAATCTGCGAGCATCGCAACTGAAAGTTCTTCTCTTCTTGAGGATATTAATCAACTAAAGCTTGAAAACTCTTCTCTTCGTAATGACAAGAAACAACTAGAAGGTAAAGCATTCATAATGGTAAGTACTTTTGATTACTTATCCTTCGTAACTTACTAACCAATTTCTTAATTTCTTCCCTTATTTCAGAAGATTATACTAAGATGAATGATGATCTGGAAACTATTCTTGCCGGTCGTAATCAGAAGATTTCTGATTTAAGATCTCAACTTGTAATTTCCCAGCACAACCATAGCTTATATATCAAGCGTTTCCGAGCTAAGATGACCCGCAAGATTTGCGAAGATAATCAAATTCCTCTCAAGAAGTATCAAACGCTCCTTTCTGAAGACATTCCTGAGGATACCCCATATCTGGAAATCTCCGATAGTGAAGTTGAAGATGATCTCTCTGAAGAAGAAAAAGAAGATCATTTTGATGGGAATAAATCACTCGAAAAATAGCTTCATTCCTTTTTGTATATCTGCTTTAGTTCTTTTCATATTGTCTGTCTGAATATAATACTTTCTTCTTTCCTGCATTTTTTATCAATCAACAATTTCTTTTGAAGCTTAACTAGTACTATTGTCTTAATTTTGCGATGATAAATTAATTTTTCTTTGACTGAATGCTTCCCTTATTCGTATGAATTTGATCATGTGGAGAGAAATAACATAACTTAAAGACTTAGCTTAGTATTTCCTTTCCCCCTATTATTGCTCTTCAGATGATCAAATATTGTCGGAAGTATTAAAATATTTGCCCCAATTTTTTCTTACGAAGCTTCAACTATTTGCGATTGTGAATAAGAAATCCTCCCTTTGAAATATAAGAATTACGAAGTATGAAATATCTTTAAATAAGTATATAATATATTTGAAGAAGTATTAGAAGTATTCGAGTCATGAAGAATTATCCAATGTATAAAGAAGTAAAAAGATTATTTAATCCGTGAAGAATTATTCGATGTGTGAGGAAATGTAAAGGATACTTAATCTTCGCAACATTTAATAAACATGAAATATCCGTTGAAGAAGTATAATAAATATGAGACGTTCTTGAAGAATTATAAGAAGCATGCAAACTGTTGAGAAATATTCAATATATATGAAGAAGTATAATGAATATGAATTCTGTTTTTGATTGCGAAAAAATCGTTTTAATGAATATGAACTATATGTATTTTGTAAAAAATTCTTCAATAAAATCGCATCTTCTGTTATGTCTTCATGATATATGTATTCTTGTAAAAACTCTTCAATGATATTGATGGAATTGTCTTCTTTGTTGGAACTTCATGATATGTATATTCTTGTAAAATTTCTTCAGTGATATTGATGGAATAAATTTCATTAATTGATGTGGTCTTATCATGCCTTCCTAAGTAAAGGTCTTATTTTGCCACCACTTTCGTGATAATATTTTTGTATTTGCGATAATATGACAAGTTTGAACATTCTTGCGAATATACAACCTTGTGACATTATCGTCTTTTGATGAAATCGCAGGACGCTATTACACTTTCATGTACTAGCCCATTGATCTCATCTTAACTTCGTTGTTATGTTCTGCGAGTTCTCCTTCTCTTTTTTTTTTTTTTTTTTTTTTAGAATGCTCGCAGAATTTCATTTGTTGCACAAATATGACAAGCCTTTACATTCTTGCGAACAAAAAGCCTCGTGACATTTGCGTCTTATAGCACATATCAGCTCCCTAATGGAGGGTGCTGCCCTTTATCTTCCCCTTGGTTTCCCCTTCAAGGAAGCGTACATCGACCATACAAGGTTAGCTCTTCCCATCCGGTTCTGCAAACAACAAGCTTTTGTTCGCAACCTCTTATCCTTTTTGCCTATAGGGCTTATAGTTACGAGGTTGCACCCTATTGGGTATCTTTGGGCCAAGTGCATCATTTTCCAAGACTTGTCAAAAATGGCAGATGTGCTTTAAGCTCACCCGGCACTCTTGACTCAACCGTGTACCTCGGCGCCTTGATCGTTTTCTGCACTTCTTGGGAAAGACAGTATGCCTTAGTCGCCCAGCCTAAATCATGTTACACCGCATAATATTGCGTAATGTCTTAAGATTAGGTGAGAATCCAAGGTGTCTAATCCGGATAGGTACCCCATTATTGGGTTGTACCCCGTAAAAGTTCCCATGTACTCAAGGTCCTTGGTGGTGTTCCGGTTACCTTGAGCCATGGTTATAGGTACCCCCCTTAAATGACGCACTTTAGGACTTTGCCTCTTACGAAATGTTGCTTCGCGAACTAGGGTGTACGCCACAAAGGTTTGCCTGTGTAAAATTTCTGCGGCTTTCTTTCTTTTTTGAAAGCTGATCACATATTGCGGTCTTTTATTCGCAAATTAATGTGTGCGTCTTTCTTTAATGAAAGTTTATCGCAATAAAAATTTTGAAATTCGTAACTTTTGCTAATTACCTGCGAGCAATCAAAATACGTAAAATTTATCATGAGTTTTATGGATAATACCTTTTCAAATACAGTCTATTCCAATGGTATACCAAGTCTTAAACCCATGTCTCTCCCTTTTGGATCCTTCTTGTTTATCCTCTTGTTTCACTACCTTTTTTCTTCTTTTATTCGCAAATTGCAACCCTTTGTTATCATAGATTTCCTGTATGATTAACATTGTAATTTTACTCTATCATGCCTTAATCCTCTGTCATTAGATTTTCACTTTTTTTCGCAGCCTTTGCTCTTTTTCTCCAATTTTCCTTTTCAGCGATTTTTCCTTCGCAAACTTCCACCTATGTATCGTAATATTTCTTCCCTTCAGCCCAATCACCCTTGATAATTCCAACACCGTCTAGATGAGGAAACTTTATACATTGATGTAAAGTCGAGGCTACGCCCAGAATTCCATGAATCCATGGTCTTCCTATTAAAGCATTATACGGTGAATCAACATCAACAACGCAAAACAGAATTTCAGTTCGCATTCCACTCAAGGGAATTCGCATGCTTACTTCTCCTTTGGGCTTATTAGCAGTTCCATTGAAACCATAAATTCTGTAGGTAGAAGGTATTAGATCTGCGTCTTTTCCCCCCATAGTTTTGTAAGCAGAATAGAAGAGGATATTGACGGAACTTCCCGTATCAATCAAAATTCTATTGAGATCAATTGATTCTTCCTCTGTATCATCTTCGCTTTCTTCCATATTCATGCAAATTGCTAACCTTACTACCAATGGATTATCATGCGCTTCACAACCTTCTGGAATTTCAGTGGCTTCAAAAGAAATTTCACGTTTCTGCCAATCTTCAAGTCGTGAAACTTTTGCGATGTTCATTATTTCCTTTCCTTCACCATCTCTCGCATATACCCTACTCAACACATTATCATGAAAATCCTCTATGGTTTTATATGTGTGAACAATAGAGTTTCAGAAAACATTCCTTGTGGTTGATCCCACTTCTATATGTAGGGTTTATTTTCCCTTTTATTGTACTATGTTTTCCATGCGAGTTATGACTGGATCCTATGGTAATTGTTGCGACTGTGTTTGCTTAAGTAAAAATTGATCCAGTTTCCCTTGATCAATCATCCGCAAGATAATTCTCTTGATATTATTGCAGTTATTTGTAGCATGTCCATGAAAATGATGATACAAACAAAATTCATGACTTCTTGGACCCATTGGTGGTTCTTTTCCCATATTCCATGGAGTTGGTATTTGTTCTACTAGGATAATTGCCTGCCATATCTTTTCTACACTTGTATTCAAAGGTGGCAACTTTATTTCTTCTCTTAACATTCTTTGACCTCCTTGACCATTGTTGTAATTTTGTCTATGATTCCCTTGTCCAAAGTAATTCTGCCTTTGTCCCCCATAATTTTCTTGCTGTTGATATAATCTTGGGATCTGGTTATTTCCTCCCCGATTATAGAAATTCCTTTCTCTATCATACTCTTCTTCATCTTTGCTACCCATTGCTACCATTTTTGGCTGGTTATTATTGATTTTCTTCTCTTCTAATATTTGCAAAGATGTTTGCGAAGTACCTGCTACGACGTTGATCATTTTAGGAAGTAAATTTGCTCCTGTATCTTGATTGTTAGTGTTTACTACTGGGTATGACTCCATATTGTTTTGCTTTTCCTCTAATGTAATGTACTCCTCTTGCAATTCTCGTAACTCTGTCATCATTATGGAATTCTTCCTTCTGAAGATTTGAACATACAGTTGTTCAGTTGCGAACATCGCATTTATGAAAGACAGAATTAAGTATCTCTCATCCACGCGCCCTGCCATATCACTGCACATAGTCTTCCATCTTCTTACCAAATGCTTCAAACTTTCACCAACTCTTTGTTTTAGACCAAACACATCTTCAATACCAAGTCGTGAGGAATGATTTGTGATACATGCTCCAAGGAAAATTGCTTGTAAATGATTAAATGATGTAATAGTGTTCTTAGGAAGTCCTTCGAACCACTTTAGAGCCTCTCCTGTTAAGCTTGATGCGAAATACTTGCATAATACAGCATCATGATTTTCCCATTGTAACATGCATCTTATATATGCTTTAATGTGCTGAATTGCGCATGAAGTCCCGTCGAAGATACTGGTAAGTGTAGGCAGATTGCATTTTGGTGGAATCCCTCCCAATTGTACTTTTCTAGCAAATGGAGTCCTCGCAGCTTCTTCTATTGCTTCATCTAATTTCCTTTTATCTCCTCCTCTTCCATTGTTTATCATCCCTCTCATTTCTTCTAATTCTCGGAAAATCCGTGCATTTGCCTCAGAATTCTCATCCATTGGTCTCTTCAACGCAGCTTCTCTTCTTCTACGTTCTTGCATCTCTTCTCTTGCGATCCTTCGCATTCTATCATTTTCTTCATTAATATTTTCATTTGCACAATTTTGCAAATATCTTCTTTCTAAATTATCATAATTGTTTTGCTGCAAAGCGTCTTGAAATTCTTGTTCTTCCATTTCTATTCTCCTCATCCTTCTCGTGCAAATATCAGGAATTTCTTCTTCTTCATTTCTCCTCCTTCTGTGATTTATTTCTCCTTGATTTACCTATATTCTGGTTCGAAAGTTTGGTTCATTCCTCACCATTTCTGTTTGTTGATTTCTAATTCTTCTCTGAATTCTTCCATATTCAGTATTTTGATTGTTACGAGCTTCTTCATATCTTCTTTCTCCATCTTCGTAATTGTTTTGTTGTACTGCTTGTTGTCTCACAGTTTCTTCCACAAGTTGTTGCTCTTCCTCTCGGTTTTCTTCACTATTCTGATTGTTTTCTATAGGATCTGGCCTGGTTCGTAAATTCTCCAAGCTTTGTTCATGGTTTGGTACTAAAATAAAGCGATTCTTTTGATTTCTTTCAGTCTGATTTTGGGCATGTCTTTGCATTGTACTTTCACTATTGATTGTTGGTGAATTTTGTCCTTCTCTTTCTGGTCTAACATTTGATCTTGCAACACTCTGAGATTTCCTCCTTTGTAATATCTCATTTTCCCTCCTCAATTCTTGATTTTGTCTTGTTAGATTAGCACGTTCTTCTTGAATTTCTTGTCTCAATGTTTCCAATACCTCCCTTTCTCTTTCACGAATTGTTCCTCCCATCAATCTCCCATTTTCTCTGATTTGTGGTTCTCTATATTCTTCTGCTGGTGTATCAGATCTCCAAGTGTGTATACTCACTCAATCATGATCTATTGTTTGTTGAGTTTGATTTCTTCGATTACTCTCTCTCCTACTAGGTTCTCCTGTTATATTTGATTCTCCTCCTACGAGTCTTATACTTCTTCTTACTGCAGTTAATGGTTCAGATATATTTCTTCTTCTTTCCATTTTTCTGATGCAAAAATTCTTCAGTCCCTGTTTCTAGCGCCAATTATGTAGTTGCAGAATAACCTACAACTACACCCTCAGTAGAATTTGTAAAACTAAAGAAGTTCTTGATGATGAATGATCACTTTCTTATTAATTTCTCTCAATTGGTTACAAAGAAGTATCTAAATGGAACAAGAATAGTTACAACTTTCTCTATTCCCTTTCCTAAGATATTTTCTAACACTCATTCAAAGAACCCCCTGAATTTTACATTTGAAATCCTATTTATATTAGAATTTGTACAACTATATATGATTTGCGAAGTATCGCAAATCATCTTCGTAGGATTATTTATGCTCGCAAATCTTTCCTTCTTCTTCGTGCTTCTTCTATCATCGCATTGTTTTGTATTACCTTCGTAATATTATTTATAGTAGCTTCGTAGAATTTGTACATTGCTTCGTAAGCTAATGTCTTGTGATATTCGGTACCTACAGTCCATGAATAGAATAATAAGGTCCGGAGAGTATCAGAATGATCAATGTGGACCCATCTATCTCCATGTCCAACCGAGCAAGACAAACCATGGCTGGATGCTTCGGTTCGCGCGCCCTGAAGGTGGCATACCACGCTCCTTTAGGAATCATTTGCAGCACAAGATTTTTGTCGAAAATCAATCACAACCATCTATTTTCGCATGCATAGATGGAGGGTGAAGATGTAGATTCAAAGGGTCACAAGCATGTTAACACAATTATTGTGGACCCATATATGTGTGTGACCAATCGGTCAAGGCTGACCGTGGCTAGGTGTCTTATTTCGTGTGCCCAAGCTAGGCATGGTCGCGCGGTTTTCTATTGCAAACTAATCTCTACCACTCAACTTTGCCGGACAAATTGAGAGGCTTAGATCGCATCTCTATGGGACGGTGAGGTACATACGCCTACATAGGTATGCCGTCTACACGCATGCCCGATCGTCTCTGCCAAAAACGTCTCCCATGCTTGGATACCAATATGAAAGAAGGTACTTGCACACCTCTGAAACCCTAATCCAATGGTCGCAGATGTGGGTCGCAAGTCATCTCGTACGTCCAACTTGGACAGCTTAGATAGACTGCCTAAGACATGAGTTAGGAGACCAGTGAGGAATTGTCACGATCACCGTCCACCAGTCTTCCGTATAGAGTAATCGACCAAGTCAGGGCTTGCACGTATAGGCTCCAAATGATCACTCGAAGATGGATGGACGTGATGCTATTTTAAGACGCATAAATTCGTGACTTACTACGTTAAGCCTTAAAATAGCGATGCTTCATATATGCTGAATATATTCGATGCATGACATGCATAGAATACACACGATATTTCATAAATATCGACTTTCTAAATAACTTAGTTATTTAATCCAGCATCACATGCTACCTTCTATGGGTCCCATGATCCACACATTCGAGATATCAAACATGTCACAAACTGGGGGATACTTACTGAGGTATTGGTCTGGAGGTTTACAGTGTGCAGCGCGCAATGCGCCATCACAAGAATGTGTCAGGAAGTCATGGACGGTTAGTGATGATGGGAGAAGTGGGCAAGACTGATCGTATGTCACTAACACACGACTCCACCACTCCATCACTCCACTTCCCACGGGATATGAGGGTTAGGCTTAATGACTTGTATAAATAGGTTCTCCTCCCTATTTCCAACATGACAAGACAGACAGAAACCAAGTGTGGATACAACGTATTCAAACACCCAGAGCTGATTGCTTACATTATTGCAACCCAGTTCGGTATTCTGATACAAGTCATAAACAGCCTACACCTTCTTTGCTTCCCTCCCTAAGATCAACCCAATCTCCTTCACTTTGTGACCAAAACAAGTCTGGAACGTCCATTTCTTGGTTTAGGACATAATTGTATAGATTTATCTCTCGAATCAAAAGCACTCCCGTGCAGTGCATTTGTTTAGGGTTTAGATTCATTTCTCATCTACACACCCCAAATTACCAAAACCGGCAGAAATAGTTTTCACCTATAAACACCTGCTAAATCAAAAAGTCACCCAAACCATAAGGTTACACAACATATTATGAGATTGAATATCATGGTAATAAAACCGAAATCAAATATATCATACACATACATAGCAAATAAATAAAGCATTAAAGTACCGTCTATGTAAATCAAAAACTATCACAAGAAAAATTATAAATCAAATAACTTTATTCATAATAGTTTTATTCAATAGACTTGTACAATCGATGAAAGCAATCAAAAATTGATGTCTATTTTTCTAATACAACTTAGTCCTTCATATCAACACCACATGAAGGTAGGTTTCTATTTTCATTTTTCAGCCTGTGAATTTCTTCAAGTAGAAAACCTTGTTGCTTAACCATAACCTCTTACAGGTGAGAAATTTTCATGAAGGATTCTGCAAGAGCATGTAGTTCTGTCTTTGATTGAACATAAAAAAGTGCCAATGCTTCAATACACTAATATTTCTTCAGCGTATTCTCTCTTTCCTTCTTGCTAAGCCAATCTCCCTTTTTGATTTTACCCCTAATCTCAGAAGAAGCCCCTGACCTATTCTTAGGATGATCATTCTGATCTATCATCTTTTCATACAAAAATGTTTGATCCAGACTCATGGTTCGGACAAGGAAAGATAACAAAACAAAAGGATCTCTTTATATTTCTCATATTTTCGAAAATATAATATATCTATATATACGAATATATCAAATATTTTCAATTATTAGATTTTATTTCCATAATCTACACAAAAAGGTGCCTTGATTTCTTCTTCCTCACTCGAATATGGCACAGATGGTGAGGAAACAATTCTAATACCGATCAGGTGGTATTAGTATGATATTTTCTCTCATTATGGAACTTTGAACAACCCGAGTGTTCTTGATCTAGAATCATATGAGAATTTCTCCTTTTGTTACCTCGAACTAGAGGAGTATCTTGACTTTGGTTGTCGACGCAACTCTTAGTAGTTTTTTTCTTGAGACAGTTTATGCATCTCATCTTATCTTTCCCTTTACCATTAGATGATTTAATAACATCAGAAGACATGCTCATTCTTAAAATGGGTAAATCACCAATGGAGGAGGAAGAAATAAGATTGACAACTAATGAAATATTAGTTGTTTCCTCTTCTTCAAAATAGTATGAATATGAGGTATCATTATGAGTTACATCCAATGCCTTACTTCCAGTGTAATTCTTACGATTGGGACAGTCTTTAGCAATATGACCAAACCCTTTACACTTGAAACATTGTGGCTAATATTCATCATCTTCTTCATGTTCCTTTTTGACACGAACTTGATCATGTGGTCGAGAATATTGGTGAGTATCCTTTACAAATATCTTGTTTCTTATCCTTAAGAGATCTCGAAACTGTCTAGTGATCAAAGATAATGATTCTTCGATTTCATCATCAGAATTTCCTGCAATATGTTCATCTGAATCATCCAACTGTCTATTCCTTTCCATTGGAGCTTTAGGAATTTTCTCATCTTTAAAAGTAATTCCTTTATTTTGAATAGACTGTGATTCATGATCAAAGATCTTTAACTTTCCAACGAGTGTGCTTCGTGAGAGAGTTGAGAGATCATTTTCTTCTATGATTGCATGCTTCTTAGAATTGTATCTTGGTGGAAATGATCTGAGAATTTTGCACACTATATCTTTTTCAGAATATGTTTTTCCTAGAGAGAAATATGCATTGATTATCTTAGAGAGTTTAATATGAAACTCTTAAAAAGTGTTGTTGTCATCCATTCGAAGGTTTTCCCAATCAGACGTAATAGTTTGAAGTCTAGCTTCTTTCTCTGATGTGCTTCCTTTAAACACGATTTGAAGATTATCCCAAGCTTATTTGGAAGTTTGACATGTTGATACATGATGTTATAGATCACGTCTTACAGCATGTATTATAGCATTCAAACCATCTGAATTCTGCTTAGCTAGTGTTTTTTCTTCGTTCGAAAAATATATTAGGCGTTTAAGCTCAGAATCCGAATTTTCTATCTTTGGAAGAATGTAACCATCGACGATTAACAACCAAGTATTAAAGTCGTGATTGAAGAAAAGATCGCATAGCACATTTCCACCATAGATAGTTTGTTCCGTCAAATCTTGGATGTACGTTAATTGAAGTCATTTCGTGAGAACTCGAATTCATTCTTTTAGGATGGATTGCAACAAACAGAGATTGTTAGATCTTTTCGTGTTTGCTTACTCTGATACTAAATGAAAAGGCGAGGGTACCCCAAATATACCACAAGCTATTACTTTTCCTTCCTATAAGTCCTTTCTCCGAAAGTGATTATCTATGGACTGAATCGAGACAATACAACAAATCAGTTCACACTTTATGTGATCGTCTATGGATACGAGATCGAGAAAATACAATAACAAAGTGTGTTTACTTGATGCAAAGGTTCGGACTTAACCAAACTCAATAGGATTCACGTATCAAGTAAATATGAATTAACGTTTGTACAATTTACTTTAATTATAATAAAATAATTATAATGCGGAAATATAAAGTAAATGACACAGAAATATTTTGTTAACGAGGAAATCGCAAATGCAGAAAAACCCGGGGACCTAGTCCAGAATTGAATACACTCATGTTTAATCCGTTATAAAAAATAATACAAACTTCGTATGGTTGAGACCAAGCAACTAAACCTATAGTTAACCTAGTTCCTTTTGTATTCCCACACCTCCAACCTATAAAAAAGCCACGTACTTGGACCAATTCCTTTGGATCGTATTCCAAACAGTAAAGGAACAACAAATATTTTTTGTATCAACACTTTTCAACCAAGTGATATGAGTTGCGCAAATGTTCCCTTGTTTATCTTAACATAAACTCCTTTGCTAGGTTCCAAGATCTATCTTATGTTCAATCACCCAAAGGCAATTATTAAGATTAAGCCAATCAATACCTTTAATCACAAAGAAACATATTGATGCCGATCTTCCTCAACTATTCTATCAAAATACCCAAAAGGATAAATCAATTATAGTCGGATCCTATTTTTCCCAAACAAGTATTGTGCACACCAAAGATTGTAAAAACCAAGTCAGAAATCTTCAATATCTTCTTTGTCTTTAAATCTTCTTAGATATTCAATAAACACTTGCACACAACTACTTGAATCTCTTGTGATCAATCACACAAGAACGGAGTCTGTTAACAATGGATTATCACAAGATCATCTTTAGATCTAACAACAGTCTAAAGATCCCTGTCGAAACCTTGAACTAGTTTGAGTGAATCTTATATCAGAAGAGAAGATTCTCAAGCATAAACAAACTAGGTGCAATCAAATTTCAACCACCGTTAGTCAATCAAATCAATACGAAAATAAAGATAAACTACAATATCTAGTTTCCCACCAACGGGTTGAACTTGAGCTTCTCAATCCCAAAGAAGACTTTAAATTGAGTGGTCGTAAGAGATTTCACCTAACTTGATTTCTCTCCTCTCCGATAGGCGGCTTCAACAGTAACAAAGACAAAATAGGAAGTCTATGTTAGCGGGATTAGTTTGCTAGAAATCCAAACTCAAAATATTTATAGACAAGGGAGATTGGACACCAAGTAATTTCCAAAACCAAAAATATGCTTAAGATATTTTCCATATTTACCCAAATTCGGTTTTCATAATTCATGTGAATGCGCTGTCCAAAAATAATGATCGAAATCTCCTTGGAAAATCTCTAATTAGTAAATGCACATTACTAATTCTTATTTTACGTATATAATTAAAAACCATCAAATAAAAATATTCTTAACTTATTTAAATTCGATCTTGGGATTTATTTCCTTCTTAGCATTTAAGGAATATCTATGAACAATAAAGAATAAACACTAATGTACCGTGTTCAAATAGTGACGACATCTTACTCTTGCAATTCTTTTCCATACTTGCTCACTTGAAACCGATTTACCACACTTCCAAACAAGTTTAAAATTGGTTCATTTGACTTTCAAGAACTATGTGATTGATCAAGTACCACTCAATCACAGCTCATGGGTTTACGGTTCTACCAAAACAAGTTTCGGTTCTACCTCCATGTGAGTATTGTGCATAGTTACACTAGCTTACCAAATTACGGCTGACTAGGTACTAGGATCGGTTCCACACATATAATTAGTATCTAACTTGTATACACTGCACATGTCCATAGGATCGGTTCCCCCTTCCCAAAAACGTATTGCACATGTTCATAGGATCGGTTCCCCTTTCTTTCATAAACCTTGATGCACCTCATACAAGGATCGGTTACCCTTGTGATGCGCTACACCTCTTACTAGGATCGGTTCCCCTTCTCCCAGTAATAAGTTCAGACACTCACAACCCGATCATACCCCAGGTGATTACTTAAGATCGGTTTCACTAATAAGAGTCATACCAATACATAAGTCAGGCCTCGTGTGAATATTTTTACCAAGAACACAAACAATTCATGATCGGTTATACTAATCACACATATTGGCCGTTCATAAGATATGCAATGAAGAACATCCCCAATAACACCTGGCAATTTCCTTTTTGGTTCACAACATATATCATGAACTTACTTCCTTATAACATATGTAAACATTTTTCCCTAGGATGAAATACTTACCTCATACCCATATATAATCACAATATCATTCATACAATTATGTTGATGTCTTATATACAAAGTTTAATGGTTAAGCAAGAAACTTCATATTGTATTCTTTAATACTATGTCTGTTTAGAGTGTTCATGCTTCGAAGTTTTATGTTTTCAATATGCACGACTTGAAAGATACGTTAGGGAATGAAATAGTTCAAGTCAAATATCACTAAACTCAAGTGGAAGGATGATGTTGTCGTTGTAGCTCCGTACTTCTTTACTTATTCAAGTCTTCGCAATACTTGTAATTTCTCACCCTAATACTTTGAATCTAACCTATACGAAGTTGACTCTAGTACATTTAAATCAAGCGACTTCTTAAATGAGTTTTGGCTCACTAACATATGACAATCAAACTTGCATACCAACGCTTGGAGGGTTCAACCGAGAAATGCTCTAATACAATAAATAATATCAAGGTGTTTTAGACACCTATCATAAGATAGGTTAAAATCTTTTGTGATTCAAGGATTATGGCCATTGTGTGTCATTTTGCAAATGGTAATGGAAACATAGAATGAATCCTTGTGTATTCCGTAGTAATTGATCTTTCCTGATCCATATTTTGTATATTACTGCGAGACTCCATATTGTGTCGTATGTCGATCACTAGACATCCAAGTTGATTATTTTTGTGATTAGCTTAGTTGTGTTCCGTAAGGTACTTTACGTCGAGTATATGGAACTAAATTAATAATATTATGTGATTATTTAGTTATGACTCCATAAGTTTTCTCATGTTCGAGCATGATTGACTGGGTTGGTTGTTTTTATGATTAACTTAGTCATCGCTCCATAGATTTTCTTATGTGAGTATAAACGATTAAATTGATAACTTTTGTGATTAGTTTAATTGTGTATTCTGGTTAGATTAATTATGGGTTCTCTTGTGATTAATCTAATCGAGTTATTAAGTCTCCATAAGTTTACTTGTGTTGAGCATATTTAGTCAAATTAATCATGGTTCGCTTAAGGTTAAATTGATTAAATATTTCTTTTTGGATTTCAAATTCATACTTATATGATATTTGTTGAGTCCAAAGAAATCATTCTTTTATATTTTGACATTAAGGTCGCACTTGTATGATATCTAAGCAATTGAACAACTCTCAAACTAGTTCATTTGAGTCATTTGGACTATTTATGGTGAAGAAGAATATGGTTGATATGAAAGTTATCATATGGCTAACCATTTGGTTAACTATTGTTGAACCAACTAATGTACAAGTTTGGGTATGGTTTTCACAAGCCTACAAACGTGCATTTCATGTGTGTGTAACAAGCTATGTTTTCGATCTAACGGTTTATAAATATTAGCTTGAATCTAATTAGTTTTTCATCTAACGGTGAATATTAAATGCTTTGTTACTAAACTAACATTGATTGCAAACCCTAATTTGAAAGACTATATAAGGGAGAACTCTAGCAACTGGGAAACCTAATCCCCACACATTATGTGTGATACTAGTTTGCTAAGCTAGAGTCGATTCTCCTTTAACCTTTTGTTTTCTTCTTCTAAAACCATGTTAACGACTTTATTGGGATTGTGAAACTAGACCGATACTGTACTTTTCTTGTAGTTGTGTGATCTGATCTTGCATCTTCTATCGTACGAGTACAATTGTAATAATTGGCTTGAGATTTCTATCTATAATAGGCAAGATATAAAGGTAGTCACAAATACTTCATCTCATCGTTTGAGATTCCTCAATGATCTTATTCGCTGTGTCGATTAAGTTTATTGTAAGGTGATTGATAAAACTGAGCTGTTCTTCGGGAATATAAGTCTAATTTTATCAATTGGTGTATGTTCACCTTTATTTATCAAAATATGGAATAAAACTCATAGGTTTATTCATGGGAGACGAATTTATCTATCCTTGTAGACTTTTCTGTGTGATACTGATTTGTTTATTAAAGTCTTTGACTTTGGGTCATAGCAACTCTTGGTTGTGGGTAAGATCATCTAAGGGAATCAAGTGCGCAGTATCCTGCTGGGATCATAGGCGTAGGATCATAACCGTACCTTGGATCAGTGTGAGATTGATTGGGGTTCAAATACAGTCCAGGCCAAAGTTAGCTTGGAGTAGGCTAGTGTTTGTAGTGGCTTAATACAGTATATGTTTAATCTGGACTAGGTCCCATGGTTATTCTGTATTTGCGGTTTCCTCGTTAACAAAATTCTGGTGTCTGTGTTATTTATTTTCCGCATTATATTTTGTTATATCATTGAAATAATACAGGTTGTGCGTTGTTCAATCAATTAGAATATCCGACCTTCTTGGTTGTTGATTTAAATTGATTGACACTTGGATATTAGTCTTTGGTACCATCCAAGTTATCTCTCTTTGATAAAGACTCGCAGATTCTATTTGCTTGAGTATAGATCAAATTGAGAGATTGAGATAATAACTCCTTGAGATATTTTCTATTGATTGAGTCTAGTTGATTCTCTAGAAAGTAACTCGGAGTTATCCATACAGATTGTTAATCATAATATTGGGTGTGGTTGTTAGACCCCCATTTTTTCAGACAGTACCCATAGTTTCTTTGGAGATGGGTTTCATTATGGTTTATACATGGTAGGAAGTGCTAGAATTGGAGTAATTTTTGCATTTTTAGCTTCTTTTTTGTTTTGTTTTGTTTTCTATTATTGTTGTAATAGTGATTCTACACAATTACCAAATTGTATTGAGTTTCCCCCATTGACTTTTCAAGTCGGTGTTATTACGGCACCAAATTATATTCACAAAATGTTATCAGTCTGTATCATCCATTTGTTTTACTTTCTAAGTGATTATTTGTGAATGCAGATATGGAAGTCCTCGACTGAAGTTGATGCCATGATGTAACATGCAACCAAGAAGCCAAGGAAGATCATCACTAACCTGTTGTTGACATTGTTGTTAAGTCTGTGTACAATGTTTTTTCTTTTTTTCTATTGTGTACTTTAGTTTGCAGACTGTTTGGGTGTTTGTAGTTTTTTTTTTCATGTGTGATATGAATGAGACACTGGGATAGTGTTTGTGTGGGTTTATCTGTCTTTCAGTTACACTAAACGTTTGAACAAAAACTTAAAACTCTGTTAAATTTCAACATTAACTTCTGTTCCCAGAAATCGGATTTTATCGGATAAATTTTCAATATCCGATAGCTTAACCTTAACCTTATCTAATTAGAATTTTTTATTATCCTTCGGATATTATCGGATACCAGATATCCGATAATCCTTCACCTTATCGGTACTTTCCATATCCGCCGGATATTTATCTGTTTCCAACCCTAACTAAACCATTTGATCACATGATTGTGACTCAATATTAATGTCTTAGTAAACATGAGTATGAGTGTTAAGCTATAAAGTTCAAATTGGCTAGTTTCGGATAACCTTGTTGGACATAATCTTTATACACGGTTCGGTTACGGTTTACCTATCCAGAATGTATATCTTATATATGTGATTAAGATTCAAAGCTTTCATCTAACGGTGAATATAGTTTGCTTGGTGGTTCCAAAGCTATCTTAGCTTAAACCTAAAGGAACCTAGGTTTTGAAGTCTATATAAGGGGAACTCTTGGCAACTGAGATCTTTGAATCCTAAAATAACTTTTTGGTGTGTCCTAGTTGTATCTAGAGCCATCCTCTCTAGAAATCCTTTTAGCATTTAGCGAATACAAAGACTTCATTGGGATTCGTGAAGCCAGGTTCAGTTATCTTTTATCTTGATAACTCGAGTATCCTGATCTTGATTGTTTGTAGATCCTTAATCCAACGATCAAGATAGATAGTAATCAACAAAGTTCTCTTAGTCTCATACTTTGTTGATTATGCAAGTTTTATACTTGTGAGGTGAGTAATAATTTAGGATGCACTTCGGGTTGCATAAGTTTGAATTTTGAGGATAGCTAGACTTTTATCAAGTTTTTATCGATTTCCATCACCTGAATCTTTCGTTTTATCTGATCATCCATTTATATCGTAAATCAGGAAATCAATCATAGGCTTAATCTGTAGGAGGCAGATTTGGTTTAAAATCTTAAATTGGGTTGAAGCAACTCTTAGTTGGTGTGAGACCGTTTAAAGGAATCAATTGCGCGGACTCCACTTTGGATTCAAGAGGCGTAAGTAGCGCGATTGTACCCGAATCAATTGGATACTGAAATCGAGCTCAACTACATTCCAGACCGAAGTTAATTCGTAGTAGGATAGTATTTGTAGCATCTTAATATAATTTGGTGTTCAATCTGGACTAGGTCCCGGGGTTTTTCTACATTTGCAGTTTCCTCGTTAACAAAATTTATGATGTCTGTGTTATTTATTTTTCCGCATTATATTTTTTTATCTTTATAATTGAAATATCACAGGTTGTGCGTTGATCATCCAACCTTGTTTATTGGATAAGACTTGATTGATCATTGGATATTGGTCTTTGGTATCGTCCAAGAACACTCTTTGTAGTTAGGTTCACGGATTCAGTTCTGTAAATGTTCTAAAAATAAGAGAGAGATAGAGAGAGAGATAACTCTAGACACTTTCCTTGATTGAGTTTCTACTCTTGGAGTTGTGTTGAGTTTTTCCATATAGATTGCCTACGAAAAAGTTGGTGGTGTATTTTAGTACCCCCGGTGTTTTCAATTAGTGTCAGAGCAGGCAAACACGTTAAAACCTAATAAGTCAGTGTTTGAAGCAGTCAAACTTTATAGACGGGAGTGCAATCTCGATAAACGTACCACCGACGTTTGATGACTCAAATTTCTTATGGTGGAAAATCGTTATGCGTTCCTTTCTACAAGCCCGTGACTTTGAGACATGGAAAATTGTAGTTATTGGTTATAACGCCCCAACATTTTTTGTAGACGGACTTACTGTTGCAAAGCCATTGATACAATATAGTGAATCTGAGATAAGTGCTGCAAAGCATAATTTATAAGGGTTAAATGTTATTATCCACGCCATAATCCCAGATCTTAAGCACCATGTGACTAAGTCCAAAGATGCTTCGGATATCTTAGAAACCGTATTTGATGGAGATACCTCAGAGAGAGATGTTAGGCTTCAGAACCTAACTTCTGAGTGGGAAAACCTCTGTATGTATGATGAAGATTCGTTTGAAGAATTTAATCAAAAGGTGTCTAGTATTGTTAATACTTGTTTTGCATTATGGAATATTATATCCCATAAGGACAGTGTGATAAAAATTCTCTGATCTTTACCAGCAAGATACGAGTCTAAGAAACGTGTCATCATAAAAGGAAATAACCTTGATATACTTTCCAGGAACATACTTGTTGGAAAGTTAAAGATCTTTGATCATGACCTGTAATCCAAAGCCATAAAGGATATTGCATTCAAGGCATTGAAAAACACTAGAACCCTAAAAAGTCAAAGTGTTGAAAATTTTGGAGACGATCTTGTCAATCCTGATTTTTCATATGAGGATATTGATAACTCAGTTTCTCTAATCGCAAGAAATCTTAGAGAACTTATTAGGAAGATAAATAAACGATTCTCCAGGGACAAACCTCCAACGTCAGCTAAGCCACATAATCGTATTTTTGCTAAAAACAGATATTCCAACGATACTAATAATGAGGATATGCCACGGTGTTTCAAGTGTAAAGAATTTGGTCACTTTTCCAATGAGTGTCAAATCGAAGAAAATACACTGGCAAGATTCTATCCAAGAGTCTGGAAAATATCTTGGATAAAAAGATTCAGAATTGACAAGGGATTGATGGCAAGTTAGAATTGTTGAACTGATGATTATGGATTGATTCTATACACAAGGCAGATAGGAAAAAATAAGTGAAAAGACTAGGGGAATCAAATACACCATAGTCTTTTTGTTTTCAACCTAAAAGTCCTCTTACCGAAAGTGATCATCTATGGACAGAGTTGAGACAATACAAAAAAATCGGTATTCACACTTTGTGTGACTGTCGATGGATACGAGATCGAGACAATACGACTACCAAAGTGTGATACTTGATAATAGGTTCGGAATAAACCGAACTCTGTAGGATCACTATCAAATATATCAGAGTTAACTTTTGTGTAATTTACTTTAAATTATATAAACAAATATCGTAGGACCAGAATATCGCCACAAAAATATTATTGCGATAGCAACGACACTTCTGCGATAAGCCCAAATATTTCTACAACATTAATAATATTTCTGCGAGAATATCGCGAGTTCATCAACAACACTTGGCGAGTGACACAAAAGACTGACGTAAAGGCTGACGATCGAAGGAAAAATGGGAAAAAGCGTGTTGGTTCTGCGATGGTAACAAAGCTTGCAGGAAGGAACATTATAACCAACGCGATGAGATCACAGAATAGATCCGAAATAAGAGGAAAACTTAGATGTCATCCACTATTTAATTTCCTATATAAAGGGTCCCAATATATCCAGAAAAGGATGATGTATTTTTTAGAGTTGAGAAAGTCTTTAAGAGAGAGAAACTCCAAGAGAAAAAGTTATATTCTTGAGTTCGTATATTTCCTGTAAAAAAATTTGAAAATTAAATGATAAAGTATCGTTTTTAATCTTCAAATTTGAGTTGATTATTATAGATTCTCATCAAGGGTGTAGTGTAGGAATTCCTGCAACTATATTTTGGCGCTAGAAACAGGGATGAATTAGTAATATTTTGAAGAAAAAGATAAAAATTGACATTGTAATTGGAAGGAAATTGAAAAAGTAGTGAAAGAATTTATACAAGATCTATCAAGTTTAAATAATTAATGGCTAGAAGAAGAAGAAATACATCAGAACCACCAATAACCGTGAGAATGAGTAAAAGACTTGTAGGAGAAAGAACAAATGAATTGGGAGAATCTTCAAGAGTAAGAACAAGAAGAAATAGAATAAGGAATGGAGAAGAAAATCAAATTCAACAGCCGAATCAACAAACACCAGCACAAGATAGAGCTGTGGATTATGATAGAGTGAGTGTGCACACTTGGAGATCCGATTCATGAAAGAAGAAGAAGATCAACAATTAAGAAACGAAAGAAGAGAAGAAATATATCAAGGAGCGGGTGAAGGATTAGTTCAGGGAGAAGGCAAAAACGAAAGAGCAAATGATTTAATACGAGGAATACAAGAGGAAAGGAGATTAGAAGAAGAGGAATGAGCAAATTTAACGAGACAAAATCACGAGTTAAGAATGGAAAATTTAAGATTATAGAGAAGAAGATCAAACACAAGATCATTTAGAGAAGAACCAAGGCGAAATTCCCCTATGAGAAATATTGAAGAAAATACCCGAGAAGAAATGCAGAATCCAAATGAAGAACAACATCGTGGAAGAGAAGAAATGATTGATGATTACTACATACCACGCGATGAAGTTCTGGATGGAAGACGTAATATCAGAAATCAAGAAGGAGGAAATAATCAAAATGACAAAGAAAATCGAGAAGAATGTAGGAGAATAATACATGGGCGAGAGATTCAAAGAAATCGAAGAATAATTGAGGATGGCATTGAGATGCATTATGCTGAACAAGCACGTCTAGCTTGCGAGAGAGAAATATTAAGAGCAGAAGTAGAAGAACAAGAATTTCAAGAGGCAGTACGACAGAATAATCATGAAAATCGAGAAAGGAGACGTACGCAAAATTGATATAATAATAACATTCAAGAGGAATATGACAGAATACAGAGGAGAATAGAAAGATAGCAAGGAGAAATGAGGAGAAACGAAGAAAATCACAGAGAAGAAAATAGACAACATAATCAACTGCGATTTCAAGAAGAAGGTGAAAGAAAGAATCGCATAGAAAGACAAGATGAGGATAAAGAAGAAGATGCATGGAATCTCGCAAGACAAGAAATACATGAACATAGAAGAAGAGAAGCTACGTTAAAGAGACCAGTGGAGCAAAATTCAGCTGAAAATGAACCAATATTAAGAGAATTAGCAGAAATGCGGGGGATGATAAACAATAGAAGAGAAGGAGGCATAAGGCAACTTGACGAAGCAATTGAAGAAGCTGCAAGGACCCCTTTTACTCAGGTTGTGCAATTGAGAGGGATTCCTCCCAAATTTAATTTACCCACATTAACCAGTATCTTTGATGGGACCGCTTGTGCTGTTCAACATGTCAAATCTTATGTTAGATGTATGCTACAGTGGAAAAATCATGATGTTGTATTATGCAAGTACTTTGCGTCAAGCTTGACTGGCGAGGCTCTGAAATGGTTTGAGGGATTGCCCAAAAATACTATAACATCTTTTGATCATTTTCAAGCTACATTTATGGGGGAATACATAAGCAACAATTCATCGCGGCCAGGTATTGAAGACGTGTTTTGGTTAAAACAGAGAATTGGCGAGAGTTTAAAACACTTAACCATAAGATGGAAGTCAATGTGAAGTGAGATGGCAGGGAGACTAGATGAAAGATACCTTATTTTATCTTTTATTAATGCAATGTTTGCAACCAATTTGCTGTACATACAAGTTTTTAGAGTCAAAAATACAATCACTATGACAGAGTTGCAAGAGCTACAAGAAGAGTACATTGCTTTGGAAGAAAAACAGAATGAAATGGAATCATACCCAATCGCAAATACTAACTCAATGGCGACAAATGGGAGTTTACTTCCTAAAATGATCAACAATGTAGCGAGCAACTCGCAGACACAGCAAGAGAAAACGGTAGTGGATAATCAGCAGAAATTGGTAGCGATGGGAAGTCGAGATCAAGAAGAATATGAAAGGGAGAAGAATTATTATAATCGTGGTGGAAATAATAAAATCCAAAGACTTGATCAGCCGCAAGAGACATATGGTGGTCAGAGGCAAAACAATTTTAGAGGTCAAAATAATCAAAAGATAGTATGGGAAGAAATTAAGATGCCACCTTTAAATACTAGCATAGAAAAAAATTTGGAGGCTATCATTCTGATGGAAAACATACCATCACCATGGAATATGGGAAAAGAGCCACACCCAAACAATCGCAGTCAAGAATTTTGTCTTTACCATCACTTTCATGGTCATACAGTCAATGATTGCAGGAATGTGAAGAGAATAATTTTAAGGATGATTGAATAAGGAAAGCTAAATCATTTCCTAGCAGGACATCCACAGTCTCAGCAATTGCCTCCAGCATCAGAAATTCGCAGGGTAAATACTGTAAAAGGAGCAGAAACATTTGTGATTGAAGTAGGGGCTCAAGCGAAGAATTTATTTGGTTGACATGGAAACCTACGAAGAAAGATCCGTGAGGAATAGAAATTGGAAACACAACACTAAATTGAAACAAAGAGTTGACAAATTAATGGTTGATGCAATAGAATATAGAGAAGATGAAATGTTGCGAGATCAAAGAAGTGGCAAATTAATGGTTGATGGCGAGCGTCTCGCAAATAAAGAAAAAGCAGAAAAGTGTAATAAGAAAGCAGCGATAGAAAGGTGAAATGGTGAAATTTGGAGAAATTTATGAATGACTTATTTGAAGAAAATGTAATTGAAAAGAGTACTCTATTTTGAAAAGATTGCAAAATTATACAGGAAGAAAGAAGATCAGAAATTTCATCAGAGTTATCATACTCGCGAGAAAAGCGAATAAAATTTTGCAGAGATTAATAGAATGGGACGAACCTTTATGGCGTGCACCCTAGTTCACGAATAAAATTTTGTAAGAGGCAAATGTAAGACCTAATAGCATGTCATATAGGAGGTATCTCTTGACATAACTTAGGGATAAGGTTATACCGCTGCTGGAACCTGAGTTATGAAGATGTTGGGGTTAAAGAAAACCTATCCGGGAGAGAGATCTTGGATTTCCAACTATATAAGGTTATACCCTGGTTGGATGACTGAGAATCTCTTCCAAGGAGTGCAGAGTATGACCAAGGATCCGATGTACACGGTTGAGCCAAGGGTGCCCGGGGCGTACGAACCTACCCTGGCCATCCTTGGCAAGTCTTGGCTATGATGCACTCGGCCTGAAGAAAACCCTAATTAGGGTGCAGTCTTGTAACTATAAGCCATATAGGCATAAAGGACAAGAGGCTTCGAAAACAACTGGTTGTTGGCAAATATGGATGGGAGGATCTAGTCTTGTATGGATGATGTGCCCTCCTTGAAGGGGCAACCAGGGGGGAGATAAGGGCGGCACCCTCCATTAGGGAGCTGATAAGTGTCTTAAGACGGCAATGTCATGGGGCTTTATGATCGCAAGAACATTTAGGCCTGTCATATTTTCACGTGACGAAAATTATACAGAGGCAACAAGACAAAAGAGAAAAGTTAAGATGATATCAATGGGTTTTTACATGAAAGTGTAAAGACGTCCTGCGATTTCATCGCAAGACAGCAATGTCATAAGGATTAATTCTTGCAAGAGAGTTTATACTTATCATATTGTCGCAGAGATATTGAAAAAATATGGATAAGACAAGATCAATGGGTCAATACATGCAAATGTAAAGACGTCCTGCGATTTTGTCGCAGAAAGAAAAAATATATGGCAAAATAAGACCTTTAATTAGGAAGGCATAATAAGACCATAATATTACTGCGATACTACTCGCAGACTTTATGAGAGTTTCGATTTTATGCATAGATCATAAAGATATACAGTTGTTGCTAGCGATAATTATCGCGGAAATTCAGGCAAAATCTATTTATTCTACTGCTATTATCTAATTTTTACTCAATTTTTTCTTATTTGCAGATGAATAATAGAGGCAAGTATGGGAATGCGTAGAATGATGAAATTATTATTCATCTCCCATATAATAAAATTGCATAAGATATTATTAAATGACATAACTATGTTGATTGATTAATTTGCAAAAAAAGAATTGTTTTCTAATCCATACAGATAGAAGCAAAAGAAGTTTACAAAATTGAAGAAATTCGCAGCAAAATTATAGGAAAAAGGAAATGAGTATACAAAATGTACAAGGAAGATAAAAAGAACAAACATAACTAATTAGATCCATCGCCATCTTCTTTGTCAGATTTTTCTTCATCGACAGATTTCTCTATTTCATCGTTATCATCTTCATCCTTGTCAGACTTTTCTTCCTCGCCGGATTTTTCTCCTTCATTATTATCAACATCATCCTCATCTTTGCCAGAATCCTCAACTTCTCTATCAGAGATATTAAGATTTGGAGTTATTGCTGGAATCTCCTTTGCAAGATCAGGATAAGTAGAATGAGGAATATGATGATCATCGCAAACTAACTTAATGAATTTATTGCGAACAACGACAAGAGAACTATTAAAATTCGCAGTAGTAATTTTAAATTGTTCTTTCAGTTGTGAATATTTTTCATTACGAGTAGCGAGCATTTTCGCAAGTTGATTCTTTTCACCCTCAAGTTCTCCAATTCTTTCAAGATATCTCTTTTCATCTTCTGCGAGAATATGACAACAAGTTAGAAATTTTGCAAGAAAGAGTAATAAAAACAAGAAATCAACATAGTATAATGGTTCACAACCTTCTCTTTCAGAAATCATATCTTTAATTAAAGTTGCTTGTTCAGTATGAAGACTAACATCTACACCTAAATTATTTCTGGCATTCTCAAGAACCATCGCAGCCCAAGAAAACTCATCATCGCTATTAATAAGAAGACGGGAGCGAACTTGTGTTTCCCTCGCAAGAAAATCTTCATTCTCGCAGATAAGTCTATCCCTTTCAATTTGAACTTCAAGAATGGTATTCTGGAATTTTGATAAGGCTTCAGCCCCTCGTCTAGATATGCGATCTTTATCTTTGGAAAGATCATTATTTTTGGTCTTTAAAGTTTTAACCTCTACTTTAGAATTATGATAAAGTTTCCTGAATCTGTGGGTTATATCTAAACAAGATCTGTAATCAATTTCTAAGAGGCGAAACTTAGATCTGAGTTTATCTATGGAAAGAGAATTAATATTGGAAGGGTTATTCAAAGAATTGTTAAGAAGCCCTAGAAGAGTGTCATTATCTATTGGTTCAGGAAAAGAACGAATGGTTAAAGCCTCATCAGTGAAACCATAAGAGTCTGCGAGAATGACATGTCAAGTAAGAAAGAGTAATGAAAAATAAAGATAAGAAAGAAAAGAATAAAATTTCATACCTAGGAGTTGAGTATTGACACTGTCAAGATTAGATTCTTTGAGCGATTTCTAAGAAAGATCTCTTTCTAATTCTTCATTTTTCTTGCGAAGTTCAACAACTTCAGCTTCCAGTTTTTCTTTATCTTGGCGAAGATTAGCAGTTTTCTTTTCATAAGTAACACGCCTGCTATCCAAATCAGAAGCAACAACAAAGGAAGATCTTCCAATCTACAATAGAGTAATGAAAATTAAAATTTGGCGAAGAAATAAATACATAAAAAAGATGAATAAGAGAAAACATACCAGGATACCAAGTGAATTTAAGAGACTAGGAGTTAGCGATCTTGAAATTCCATGAAAAGAATCATTATCAATCAGAATGGAGGCATCACAGACTGTGGTGAGGGCCTGGGATATCCCATTATGTACTTCATCTCCATAATCATTTACAATACCATTAGTAGCATCGCCAAAGATTCTATATAGTTGAGCCATTGAAGACTCATAAGAAGAAGAATCCTTTATGGAAGGAACGCCGGTATCATCATCATTATTATCTTCCTCAAAATCAACATTTAAATCTTCTGGAATAGGTTGAGGAGTTGAAGAAGAAGAGAGTTGGTTTCTTTTTCTCTTTAGGGGAGGACCATCAGATTCATCATTGCGAGGAGCAGAAGGCTTTCCTTTAGAAGGAACAATAGATTTACCCTTGCGATCAGCTGAAGATTTCATAGCTTTTACCTTAGTCCTCGCAGGTCTTGTTGGTTCTAATTCTTCAATCTCCTGTAAACACATATTAAGATAAGAAATAGGGGCAACAATATATTGTTAAAATTTATGAAAGGATATTTCTTACTTCATCTGTGAAAGATTTAAGAGCAAGTAGAGTGTTGGTTTTCCTAAAGTTCTGGTAATTGAGTTTCATTTTCTCAATCTGGAAAAGAACGAAGTAGTTAGAAAAAATACAAAAATATGAGGAAGATAATAAATAAAGTTGTGGTGAAGATGGGAGAAAACATACATCTTTAGTTTTATTAGGCCAATAGAAGATCCATGGTTGATATTTTGTACTACTCGCAGGAAGCGCATGGGAACCAGAGATATATGGACCCTCTAAAATTAGTGGAAAGATAAACCACTTGTCATCGCTGGAATGGCGAGGACCTTGGTTAGTAGGTGTATGCCAATTAATATCTAGCATAACAGCCTTATCTTCAGCAATCTTATATTTCTTTTGCAAGCGAACACCCCAGCAGGTGCTATCTCTCTTCATTGAGATTATGTCATAATTGATGAAGAAATTATCCACAGTATACATCGCGGGAATAATTGGAATATCCTTAAATTTAGGATTATTCACCGACTCAGGGTATAGAGATTTCTTATTAGCGCCGCGAGTGGCATATTCCATCAGCAGACGAATGCAATACCCCCCCCAATTGATATATTTCTCGCGAGAATTTTTCGTGAGAAATTATTTGGTAAAATAATGGAAGTTCTGGGTCATAAAGAGGAATGGGAAGACCAGCTTCAAGTTGACCTAGCGATACTATAACTTTATCGTGAGAACATTGATACTCAGTAAGTAATTTGAGAGAAAGTTCGGATTTAGGATTTAGATTTGGAATTATAGACAAAGTAAAACCTTTATCTTTGAGATTTTCTCGCATCTCATTAAAAGCAGACAAATTTTTAGCGCCAGCAACCACCATTTTAGAATATTGGAATGAAGGAAAAGATCGAAAAACAAGAAAGAAATCATTGCGATAGCCAATACGCAATTCACGGAAGAACAGTAAACTTGCAGAGAGATTATGAAGAAAAAGAAGAAGAAAGTAAAAAGAGGAAAAAAGAAGAATGAAAGGAGTATTTATAGAAGAAGAAATTTCTTGAGAAAATAAATGCAATTAATGCAACGAGAGGACGTGAACGGTTAGATCGCAACGGTGTAAAAGGACGTGTCAAAGATTGAATGGAAGAAAAAATACGTGAAGACAGCTGGCGAAGGATATAGAAACGTGTCAAAGTAGAAGAATGCAAAAAGATAAACAGTTGCGGCATTATAACAGATTCAATTCTCATGACCTTCTCTTCTTCGCAGAAAAGACATGAGAAGAGGCAAGATGTAGGACCAGAATATCGCCACAACAATATTCTTGCGATAGCAACGACACTTCTACGATAAGCCCAAATATTTCTACAACATTAATAATACTTCTGCGAGAATATCGTGAGTTTATCAACAACACTTGGCGAGTGACACAAAATACTGACGTAAAAGATGACGATCGAAGTAAAAATGGGAAAAAACGTGTTGGTTCTGCGATGGTAACAAAGCTTGCAGGAAGGAACATTATAACTACCGCGATGAGATCGCAGAATAGATCCGAAATAAGAGGAAAACTTAGATGTCATCCACTATGTAATTTCCTATATAAAGGGTCCCAATTGATCCAGAAAAGGATGGTGTATTTTTTAGAGTTGAGAAAGTCTTGAAGAGAGAGAAACTCCAAGAGAAAAAGTTGTATTCTTGAGTTCTTATATTTCCTGTAAACATTTATGAAAATTAAATGATAAAGTGTCGTTTTTAATCTTCAAATTTGAGTTGATTATTATAGATTCTCATCAAGGGTGTAGTGTAGGAATTCCTGCAACTACAAATATAATTGTGGAAAACAAAAGTATCACACAACAAGATTTTGTTAACGAGAAAAACTGCAAGTGCAAAAAAAAACCGGGACCTAGTCCAAAATTGAATAATCTCATAATTAATCCGCTATACAAAATCTACACCAACTTCGTAAAATTGAGACCAAGCAACTACCCCTAGTTCACTTAGTTTCCTCAATATACCTGTGCTTCTTTGAATCGTATTCCAAACAATAAATGAACAATAAAACTGTTTGGTAACAACTCTTTTGATTCTTTCAAGACAAACATATCTCAAGTCATACGTAAAGTATCTTCTGTTTAATCTAATAAACTCCTTTTTATAGTTAGATCAATGTATCCAATAACTACAAAAGTAGTTAAGTTTAGATTCACACTTAATCAAAATAAACCTCAAAGAGATATATTGAGAATGTCGATCTCACGCAACTAATCAATCGATAAATCCGATTCTAGTTGAATCCCATCCGATCAAGGTTTGTGCACACACAAAGATATGAGAAATAATAAGAAATCTTCTTCGTATTCAAATCTTCTTTAATATTCAAAAACACATGTACAACACCAATAGAATCTCTGGTGATCAATCACACACATAACAAAGTATGTTAACAATGGATTATCACAAGATGTATTTAGATCTACAAACAGTTCTAAAGATCTCGTCCATTCTTCGATTTAGTTTGAGTGAATCTTAAATCAAACGAGAAGATTCTCACAAATAAACAAATTAGGTGCAATCAAAGTTTCAACAACTGTTAGTCAATCAAATGAATATAAAACTAATAACACTGCAATTATCTAGTTTGCCACCAATGGTACTCGTAGAGCTTCTTGATCCCACAAAAGTATTTAAACGAGCGGTCATAAGAGATTTCACCTAATTAGGATACTTTCCTCTTCGATTAGACGGCTCCACCAGAAATAACAAGAATGAATTTTCCTGGCTCTTAGGATAATTTGCTAGAAATGCAAACTTAGGTATTTATATACCAAGGATGTTTGGACACCAAAGAATTTACAAAACCAAAAATATTCTCAAGATATGCAATGAATAGAAAAATTCGGTTTTCCTAATTCCAATAAATGTTTGTCCAAAAATTTCTGAAATCTCTCAATATAAAATCTCCAACTAATAAATGCACATTACTAATTTTTATTCTCTAGAGATATGCATTTAATTTCTGGTAATTAAAGCATATAAAACAAAAAACCTAATTAAAACATTCTCAATTTATTTTGGCACAGGATATCCTTTAGTACTAAGGAATATCTTTGAACAATAAATGATAAGAGTTATTGTACGTGTTCAAAGTATGTTGATATCTTATCACTGAAAATCATTATTCATATTTACATGGATTTACATTCTTGGAATCGGTTATACCACACTTCCAAACAAGTTTAGAATCGGTTCACCTGTGATCGGTCACCCCAATTACAAATACTTCGATCATACCATTTCATGGTGATTACTTAGGATTGGTTACTAAAAACCAGTCATACCAAATCATAATTCAAGCATTGTGATTAGTTATACCAAGATACATAACAGATTTATGATCGGTTCTACCATCTCACATATATTGGTAATCCAAATATTTGCAATGAATAACTGGACCAATAAGCCTAATGATTTCCCTTTCGATTCATAAAACAAGTTCATGAATGTACTTCCTTTAAAAGGATGTAAAACATTATTTCATAGGAAGAAATCTTCACCATAACCCATTCAGATAATCATAACAATATATACAAGATTATGTCGATGTCATATCTACAAAGTTCAAAAGATAAGCATTATACTTCGTAGTCTAATTCCCTAATACTATGATCATACAAATATGAAAATGTCACATAACTAGAAAAACACACAATATGTACAATATATACAACTTTGCAGTTATGATTTCACTATAGCACGACTTGAAAGATATGTTAGGAATGAAACAGTTCAAGTCAATATTACTAATCTCAAGAGGAAGGATAATGTCTGCGTTGTAGTTTTCTTCTTCTTCACATTTTTTCAGGTCCTTGGAGTAATACTTGTATGTCCCAACATTCCTAGACTTTCTAGTCTAACCTAAACGAAGTTGACTCTAGTATATAATCAAGCGACTTTAGATAGGTTTTGACACGCTAAAATATGACAACCAAAATTGACATACCAACGCTTGGTGAGTTCAACCGATCTGTGTTTTAACAATCTCCCCCTTTGTCAATTTTAGTGACAAAACTCTTATTTTATATGGATAAAAAAAATTACATAACAATTCATTTTACATACGCTTGATTCCAAGTTTCAACAACACAATAACCTGCATATATTCAATCAATAAATGTCGTTGTTGACATTTGAATAACAAAAACTTTTACTCCCCCTAAAGGTAAGCTAGGTAAATATTCAACTTGGACATCTTTGTTATTCCCCTTTTTGTAATCAGAATACTACAACAACAATATGATATGTTTATCCCCCTTAGTCAATGCTTTACTCTTTCCTTAGATATAACATTTAAGCACAATTATCCTTTCATTAGTGATCGCAAATCACTTGTTTACTCCGTATATTTCTCCCCCTTTTTGTTAAAAAATGTCAAAGGTTCGAGCAAATAAAGGACAAATCAAAAGAATCTTATAAATCTAAAAGATTTGTAAATAACCTATAAGAGTTAAGCACAAAGGTTTCACATACCACTTTAGATAACCGATATTAAAACCGAAATAACAAGTAATTTAGTTTTAATATGTTATCAAGGAAATAATAGCCCGAAGCAATTTTCCCTAATAGTTTAACAATTCGACTAAGAAAATTAATTCCCTTGCTAAACCGATTGCATATGTGCAGTCGGTTATTTCGATAAGACCAAAATAAATATCAATTTCTCTCATCATGCTCTAATTATTCAGACAATAACTTAGACCTTTCCATTTATACAAGAAAAACACTAGGTTAGTTAACTAGTTTTTCTTATCAAGGCATTCAATTAGACTTGAATAACTGAATCTTTCAATTTGATAAGTCTAATTAAGATCAGAATTAATTATTTTCTCTTATCCGAAATCGATTGGGACTAAATAAATGATCCCATATTTTGTTAAGCTATAAATAATATATACAAACCAAAATATATTGACTTGCAAAATTATTTTCTTAACCGGAAGCAATTGAAACAAACATAGACATTATAGTACCGCTATTGCACATAATTTATTTAAGCAAAATCACTTGATACCCAACTATTAGAGCATTGCTCGGTTGAACCCACCAAGTGTTGGTATGTCAAGTTTGGTTGTCATATTTTAGTGAAGCAAAACTCATTTAAGAAGTCGCTTGATTTAAATGTACTAGAGTCAACTTCATATAGGTTAGCTTGAAAGTATTAGGGTGAGACATTACAAGTATTGCGAAGACTTGAAGAAGTGAAGAAGTACAGAGCTACAATGGAAACATCATCCTTCCACTTGAAGTTAGTGATATTTGACTTGAACTGTTTCATTCCCTAACATATCTTTCAAGTCGTGCATATTGAAAACTTAAAAGTGCGAAGCATGAACACTCTAGATAAACATAGTATTGAGGAATACAATATGAAGTTTCTTGCTTAACCATTAAACTTTGTATATAAGACATCGACATAATCGTATGAATGCTATTGTGATTATGTATGGGTATGAGGTGAGGATTTCATCCTAGGGAACAATGTTTACATGTGTGCTAAGGAAGTAATTTCATGATATGTGTTGTGAACCGAAAAGGAAATCTCCATGAGTTATTGGGACTGTTCTTCATTGCATATCTTATGAATGGCCAATATGTGTGATTAGTATAACCGCTCATGACTTGTTTGTGTTCTTAGTAAAACTATTCACATGAGGCCTGATTTATGTATTGGTATGACTTTTATTAGTGAAAACGATCTTAAGTAATCACATGGGGTATGATCGGGTTGTGAGTGTCTGAACTTATTACTGGGAGAAGGGGAACCGATCCTTGTATGAGGTGAAACAAGGTTTATGGAAGAAAGGGGAATGGATCCTATGAACATGTGTAGTGCATACAATTTAAATACCAAATATATGTGGGGAGACGATCCTAGTACCTAGTTAGCCGTATCTTTTGTAAGCTAGTGTAACTATGCACAGTACTGACATGGAGGTAGAACCGAAACTTATTTTGGTAAAACTGTAAACCCATGACTTGTGATTGAGTGGTACTTGATCAATCACATATTTCTTGAAAGTCATATGAACCAATTATAAACTTGTTTGGAAGTGTGGTAAATCGGTTTCAAGCGAGCAAGCATGAAAAAGACTTGCAAGAGTAGATGTCATCACTCTTTGAACATGGTGCATTAATGCCTATTCTTTATTGTTCAAAGATATTCCTTAAAGGCTAAGAAGGAAGTAAATCCCAAGATCGAATTTAACAAAGTTAAGAATCTTTTTAATTAAGGTTTTTTAATAATATATGGAAAATAAAAATTAGTAATGTGCATTTGATAATTAGAGATTTTCCAAGGAGATTTCGATCATTATTTTTGGACAGTGCATTCACAGGAATTATGAAAACCGAATTTGGTTAATGAAAAATATCTTGAGAATATTTTCGGTTTTGGAAATTCCTTGGTGTCCAAACTTCCTTGTCTATAAATACTTTGAGTTTACATTTCTTGCAAACTAATCCTGCGTAACATAGACTTCCTGTTTTGTATTTGTTACTGGTAAAGTCACCTATCGGAGAGGACAGTAATCTAATTAGGTGAAATCTCTTACGGCCGCTCAATTTAAAGTATTCTTTGGAATTGAGAAGCTATAGCGCGACCCGTTGGTGGGAAACTAGATATTGCGGTTTATCTTTAGTTTTTGTATTGATTTCATTGACAAAGTGTTTGAATTTTGATTGCACCTAGTTTGTTTATGTTTGAGAATCTTCTCTTATGATATAAGAATCACTCAAACTAGTTCAAGGTTTCGACAGGGATCTTTAGACTGTTGTTAGATATAAAGACGATCTTGTGATAATCCATTGTTAACGGACTCCGTTCTGTGTGCAATTGATCACAAGAGATTCAAGTAGTTGTGTGCAGGTGTTTATTGAAGATTTAAGAAGATTTGAAGACAAATAAGATATATATTGAAGATTTCTGACTTAGTTTTTACAATCTTTGGTGTGCACAATACTTGTTTGGGAAAAATAGGATCCGACTATAATTGATTTATCCTTTTGGGTATTTTGATAGAATAGTAGAGGAAGATCGGTATCAATACATTTCCTTGTGATTAAAGGTATTGATTGTCTTAATCTTAACAATTGACTTTGGGTGATTGAACATAAGATATATCTTGGAACCTAGCAAAGGAGTTTATGTTAAGATAAACAAGGGAACCTTTGCGCAACTCATATCACTTGGTTTGAGAGAGTTGATACCAAACATATTTGTTATTCCTTTACTGTTTGGAGTACGATACAAAAGAATTGGTCCAAGTACGTGACTTGTTTACAGGTTGGAGGTGTGGGAATGTAGAAGGAACTAGGTTAACTATAGGTTTAGTTTCTTGGTCTCAACCATACGAAGTTGGTATTATTTTGTATAACGGCTTAATCCTGAGAGTATTCAATTCTGGACTAGGTCCCGGGGTTTTTCTGTATTTTTGGTTTCCTCGTTAACAAAATCTTGTTGTGTCATTTACTTTATATTTCCGCATTATATTAGTTTTATTATAATTAAGGTAAATTGCACAAACGTCAATTCCTATTTACGAATCCTATTGATTTTGGTTAAGTCCGATCCTTTGTATCAAATAAACACACTTTGTTGTTGTATTGTATCGATCTCGTATCCATAGATGATCACACAAAGTGTGAACCGATTTGTTGTATTGTCTCGACTCAGTCCATAGACAATCACTTTCATGGAAAGGACTTATAGGAAGAAAAAGTAATAGCTTGAGGTATATTTGGGGTACCCTCGCCTTTTCAATTGGTATCACAGCTGGAAAACATGAAAAACTCTAACAATCTGTGTCTGATGCGATCCATCCTATAAGATATGATTTAATATAGAGTTAAGAGAGAGCAAAAACTAAAGAAAGAATCATTTAACGTATTGCAAGATGTTCAAAGTTTTGACTTTAAGAAATGCTTAAAAGGAGCTTCTTCATCAAGTTTTACTTGCTCTTCTGAGAATAAGTCTCAAGGTTCTCTAGAGGATATTAAGTTAATCCCTATATTCGCAAGCAATGATTCAAACTCTGAAAAATGTCTTTTTGATAACGAGAATTTTTTGAGTTCTATACTGGAGATTTCTGATGAAAGATCAAGTATAAAAACATCTGAACTAAAGGAATTGAGAAAACAATTTCTTATTTGTTATAATGATCTTCTTTCAACACTTGAAAGATAACAAGATTTAACTTTAAAGTTTGAAAATCTCAATGAAGAGCATAACTTGCTGGAAAAATAATACTCACAACAATTGCTTATTTACAAAAAGGTAATTGACGAAAATCAGGATGCTTTTGAAGAAATTAAGATTGATTGTGAAAGGAAGCATCAAGATCACAAGAAGTTTAGGGAATATACCTCTCAACTAATACAGATTCTTGTTGAAAAACTTGCTGAATCTGATGCAAGGATTAACTCTCAACAAAAGAGTTTTGAAAATAAATAAGGTGTACATCTCTCACGAGAAAAACACCTTGAGGTTGATTTAGCTGGTGCTCTTGATAAAATCAAGATGTTGGAAGAAGAAAATTTGGACCTTAAAAAGTTCAATGTTAGCTCAAACAATTTAACCTTAATGTTAGAAGCAAGTAGAACTCATCGTGATACACGAGGATTGGGCTATAAGGGAATATATGCTTCAACTATTAACAAAGAGGTACAATTTGTCAACGCTACTAATTCTTCTCAAGAAGAGGCTTCCACTATTGACAAAAGTGATACTATTTCTTGTAAAGAAGTAAATACAGTCAATCCTAAAGATTGTGTTCAACCAGCAGCAA
The DNA here is from genome assembly GCA_023529315.1 of Papaver bracteatum. Taxonomy (NCBI): domain Eukaryota; kingdom Viridiplantae; phylum Streptophyta; class Magnoliopsida; order Ranunculales; family Papaveraceae; genus Papaver; species Papaver bracteatum. Next base: position 34,477 of record JAJJWX010004682.1, on the reverse strand, counting down.
TCAAAGAGATCACTTCTGCCAATGTCAAGAAAGAAACAACATTGAACAAGGATAAGAAGAAGAAGAAGAAGAAGAAGAAGAAAACCAGTCAAGCTCTAATGCAAGAGGATCCACAAAAAGGTAACACTAATACTCATACTTCGTATGTTTATACTAAGCATTGTTATTATTGTGGTATTAAAGGACACTTGCAATGGGGATGCAAAGTTCGTAAGTTGGAAGATGCAATTTCTTTTGTATCAAATGGATTGGCTAAGTTTTCTCCTTATAAGAACTCAGATTGTTATTGTCCTAAGTTTAGGAAAAAGAATATTATTATAATAATAGTTCAAATCTTGCATATCACTCGACAAGGTCATCTCATAAAATACCCAATTATATAAAGAGAGATGACTTTTTAAATGCACAGACAAGATCTGATGTTCCAAATTGGAGAAAGGATGTTTCGCAAAATATTCAAAAGGACAATGATCCTAATGGTATTATGAAGGAGAAATCTACTCCTGTGAAACCCAACTATAAATGGGTCCCTAAGTCCTCCATAGCCAAGAAGGGACCAAAATTTAGTCACAAGAATGACTCTCAGCTTTTAATTATTGGTGACAATAATTACAAGAGTCTTCTTGAAAGACTAAAGAAAGACATTATGTCTAAAATCTCTTGTACTAGTAAAGATTGTGTTAATGAAACTCTTCATCACAAGTCAAAGAAGAAAAACAAGATATGGAACAAAAGAAAACAAACCATGCAAGATGTCAAGAATGATGATTCGGTCTTAGTTACTCATGAGGAACAACACAGGGATCAACTCAACGCAACCTAGTTGTGTTGGAATGTGCATGCTTGCCCTTGTACTCAATATTATGAAGGGTGAGTAAGCACGTAAAACTGAGCACATGATCTCTCGGGTAATTATATGACTAATTAACATCTTTAAGAGATTTCTTTTCTTCTATACTTATACTTTCTCTATCTATATTTTATTTTTGATAGAAACGGTAATTGTTAGTTTATGATGTTGATATCTACTGATCATATATGTGTATCTCTTGTTTTTACGATTAAAACGAGCCAAAAATCACTAAATTCGGACATCGTATGCAAAAGTTATGTCGAAAAAATTTTAGTATTGTGATCTTTCACTAGCAACACAAGGGAACCGATCCTTGTGAGAGGTGCAACACATGGGGGTACCGATCCTAGTGAGAGGTGCAATACGAAGGAGTGTAAAACTGTTTTTCTTATAACCTCTTTGTCCGAACTCGGAATAACCTCATTCTTTTTGTGTTGTTTTTGCAATTGAATTCCCTACAAGATAGAGGTAATTTCAATACTTGATTCTTTGTTGAAAATTTATGGTGTATTGCATTTGTGTTTATGGGATGTTTGATTACGGTTTTCATAACCTTAATATTCGATCTCATATGATGTTGTGAACCCTTATGGTTTGGGTGACTTTTTGATTTAGCAGGATTAAGTTCTAGTCCATGTTGGTAGGCTTTATCAAAGGATCATGAGGGGTTATTGTAGAAACAATATGTGAAAAAATCACAATATGTTGAATTGGTTTTGGTTTAGCATAAAAGCATATGTGTTTCGACGGTTTTCAACTTTTGCTTGCAATTGTTAAAATCGATTTTCAACCTTTCTCTGGTGAAGGTTGGTTGTTGTTATTCTTTTGTTTTTAGCATGAGAATGATAACATAATGGTATTTCGATATCAATTCTCCCGGAAGAAAAAAACGATGCGATCATATTTGGAGAAGTTGGATGCGAAATTGAGGTAACAATCTTGTTAGTGTTGTAGGGCTTTAGCCCACGGATGTGCAGCCCAATATAATAGATAGGGTTCTATTCCTATTGTATATAAAGGATACTATAGATATGTAATAGGGTTACTCATATCAATAAGAAATCCCTCTCCTTCTCTGTCTCTTTATCTTCCTCTCTATAATCCACTGCACAACGTTACCAGTCACGAGCTCAACCGCGATTTTTTTTTCTCTGGATTATTATCAAATCGTATAGCAAAAAGAGTGTATTGGTCAAATCGATTCTTCATTTTGTTTCCTTCTCAAGTGCAGTCTGTACCCTAAAATATGTATCTAATGTTGCTATATTATTTTTATGCACCTTATCTTCATCGATATATGTGCTTGATAGTTTTATTCCATCGATGCATGAAGCTACTTCCATAGGTTGTGTTGCTATATAGTTGTTATATAGCTTTTCTTCATTGGTCTGTATCAAGTACCTACTTATGTTTGTTGTTCTGATTGTTTGACTCTCTTTTTTTTTTCCATTTTTTTTTACTTGCAAAATAATCTGTGAGCGAAAACTGTCCGTGGAAGATGAAACTTTATGAGCTGAAAGAAAACCCTGTCCAGCTGAGTTGAATGGGCCATGTCCAGCCGAGTCGAACGGGTTCTTGCCTCGATCATGTCCTATTCCAGCAGTGGTTCTTACCTTGATCCTGTCATGTTCCAGCAGTAGTTCTAGGTTCCAGGGAGTGCGCGACCAATGTCGTTCCAGTCCTGCCTATGCGCGGTGGGAACCAAAATTTGAGGTATGTAACTAATGAAATATCTATTGGGCTTATATATTTGTTTTTAGAACATTTTTTTTCTTAAATAAGTCCATATTATATAAAGAGTCAATTTCAATCTTAAATATGATATTGGTTATAGTTGAATGAGTTTTTTTTTGTTCAATTGGTTGTACCAACTCGATCTCAATGTATTCATTTGGGGTTTAGAAGTCCTTGAGCACCATTATTGTGTACTTGATATTTTCCTCCCAAAATTTAAATGTTATGTGGAATGTAATCCACTTACTCGACTATTAATTTATCAGTAGTTTCAAAAGATACATTCAAATAAAATTACATGTATTCCAATTTTTGTGGAAGAAATCACAAAAGATGATATGAGTCGGAAAATTTCCATTTCTCTACTCCATCCATGATACTAACGAACCTGTATATGTTGAAGTATGACAACAAGAGAACTATCTTTAATAATATATATTAACCTAAAGTAAGTGGTTGACATGTGTAGTGAGATTCTCTTGGCATGTTGAGATAAAAAAATTTCTCAAATTAAGCTAAATGTAGCAAAATTGAAAATGGAAAGAACCCCGAAGTAATGAGGGTTCGACGTACCGACTCATACAAAGCATGTGAGAATGACATATATCATGAGACAAAGATGTACTTTTGTCTTCGGTAGTACAAACACCAACACACAAGTATCAACTGAATATGGGATCAGCTAAAATGTAATTCTATCTCCCATCATAAATTAAAGAGTTGGAAATGCACCTGGTCATAGGTGTTGGTATATACAATGTAATGTGTGTATCATAGTAGCAACCAATTTTCACTTCAACTTTAATGGCAACAAGAACTTTGGCGGGCCAATCGACTATCTTATTGAGTTGACCTAGATCCAATGTATGCACTTATGGAATGAAAACACAATACATAAATTCTCTAAAGCACTTGAGATATACTGGGTGACACGTAATATATATTCACTCTAAAGTATTTGAGTTTAATCCCACTTTTATTATGTAATAAGGCCACACCACTTATTAAAACTCTCAAGACCCAAGTGTCTAACTCATAGTTCTTTTTCATCCACTAGCTTAAGGAATTTAAACTAGTTTATTGAACTATTTCCTTATAATGTGACTACGAGGATTGGATCATCAAGTGAAGCACTACTCAAAATTTGTTTTCAATATAGAACAAAGACGTCACAAAATCTCTACATGTAGCAAGAGATAATCACACCTTGTTAAATTCCACAGAAAACCCATGCAAGTGGATATCATGTGGAAACTCACAGTGATGAGAATGTAATTACATGCATCTTTTATAATCTCTAATGTATTAAAGAAACTAGTTAGTCAATCTAGTGAAATATAAATCACTGTATTATTAATTTGGATTATTGAATCCATATTAACTCCGACGATGAAATGTTGGAAATTGACTCATACAGACTTTGACATAATCATAAAGGCAATTTGGTTGTGACATGATATTTCGTTTTGAAAGGACTCATATGTACATCGATGTGTTTAAGTGTACGAGATAACGGGAAAAAGATTGACAGAATGCGAAGTAACGTCATATCTCTCAATAAGTGCTTTCTAAAGTACCAGATGCACAACCCCATCCTCCCTCCCATTATGCTTTTAAGTAAGAGAGCATATCACTCATTTTACAAAGTCTTCAGTAAAACAAGATCGAGACCATCCTAAGATGCAAATGGTAAACAATCCATATTACAAAGATAACAAGGTGAAACTTACAAAAATATTCATGCAGAATGTGGACCATTAAAGTGACTTATGGCTCTGGTGAATATTTTGACATTTTGGACTAGTTCCCAAGAAGTTTGCGTTTAAAAAACTCCTAGCATATATTACACAATACAAAGTGCAAAGGCTCATCACCCTTATTAATGCTATAGAATTTACATCATAAAGACTTGATGAATATTGCATGTTTAATAGGATCAATATAGAGCATCTTATACCCAGTGGTATCGCAGAGGATACCATCAAAGGTTACAGATGGTGCCTAAGGAATAGGTTATGCGTACCAACCTATCTTTTATATATTTGGGGATATGCAATATTATACGCATATTAATTTATTTATTTTTAGAACCCAATATTAGTCAACCTTTTTTGCGTGCCAGTTGGTAACTGGATTTAAGCATGATATTCGCGTTCTTAAGCATTTTTGGTTGCACTAATATGTGCCATTATGACTCCACGATGTACTATGATGGGTCTTCAAAACTGTTAAGTAGTTATGTTGGAAATGAGTTCCCAAAAATTATCCGCATTTTAAAACTTTTGGAAGGAGATCTCTTACCGCTAGATTTGCGGGTTATCACTTTAATGAGACAGTCTTCCCGTTGTTAGGGGAGATAAGAAAAAGTATTTTCTAAGGGAATGACAGGAATTGTCGTGGTGTGTTCCCACTGTGTCTCATATTGATTCTTTTACTCCACAAATATAAATGTGAAGTGATAAAGAATATTCGATTTTTGGAATGTACACTGCTGTTGCTAAAGTGATGAGATCACACATACCAGCTGCAAACCTACCTGCAAAGTTACAAATCCACAATACAGGATATAAACCATAGACTAAGATATTGAAACTACACTCAGTGGAAGTGTGGTTGAGGCCGTTGCTCCACAAAGGAAGTTGGAGAGACCACTTGGTTCGATCATTCCTCACCTAGAAAGGAAGTAGGTGAGTAAGGCACAACTTATTTATATCATCAAAAATCATATCATAAGATTGTCTCTGAATATGTCCATGAATCAAACTGGAGGACGCTCTGAAGTTTTAAATGATTCTAGAGAACAATAAAATCCTGACGGATTATGAGAATGCATATGAGTCAATGAAAGGACCATGCATGTACAATCATGCTATAATTCATAAATAGTTTCTCCAAAAGTAGAGCACAATGAGATCGAACCATGCTTTATTTTGATTAATTTCAAATAAATAGCATATTTGGCCTACGCAATCCAGACAGAACTTAGTTCTTTAACAAATATATGGGTATTTAGTGTGGTAGTGCTAACCAACCTAGTGTAAAGTGTGTGGGACATATGTGGTTATTTGTCACAAATTTTAGTGAGAAAAATGAGGTCTTAAAGTATAAAAAATCACCTTATGGCGCGAGGTTTCTCACAAACCCCTGGATCGCTTACTCTTTTGAATATCATAATGTTCAGTTAATTAGTTTGCTTGGTAGTTTCAAAAGAACTTGAAACATAGTAGATGTGGTTATATCTCTGGAGATTTATACTCAAAGATATTTGCAAAAGTGCATGATGGTCTTTTGCTTCCAGAATCAACAACATGGCCTTATAAGCTTTCAAGTCACCAATGTACAGTGTGACAAACTCCTTTTGACTGCATTAAACTAATGAAAATTGTCTGACATCAGGGGGAGCATCTAATGGTGTGTCGAACTATTTTCCTTCACCGAGGTTACTTTTTCCCACAGGGATTTGTTACTCTGCAACGTTTTTAATGTGACAACAACAAACACCGGGAATGTAATTTCCCAGCTAAGACTTTTGTCTTTCCTACAAGGATTTTTTTCCTTAGGAGTTGTGAAGCAACTAGTCAACTTCAACGGAGCAAAGTGATCATTTGCAATGGATCACCCTTACTTGCATCTATCACGTTGTACTCTTTTCCCTTCGTCAAGGTTTTATCCCACTGGGTTTTCCTTGTCAAGGTTTTAATAAGGCAACGTATACGCATCCAACTATGTTCTAAGTTCACTTAATATTGTACTCTTTTTCTTTAGTTCAAGTTTTTTCCCTCTGGGTTAGCCTGACGAAGTTTTAACGAGACAACTAACTTAGACTCGACAATCTTTGAAGATCGTATTACATGTGATGAACTACATGTAAAATACGAGACAACATGTGAAGAGTTGTACCAAGGTTTTATCCTACTGGGTTTTTCCTTGTCAAATTTTTAATGGAGAAATTATCTTAGACACAGAAGTCATCAAGGAGAGAACTACATTTGAATACCTACATCTATGTGAAGTACTGCATATGGAGTTTTATTGGACCGCACAAGGGGGGGTGTTGTAGGCCTTTATCCCACGGATGTGCATCCCAATATAATAGCTAGGATTCTATTCCTATTTTATATAAAGGATACTATAAATATGTAATAGGGTTACTCATATTAATAATAAATCTCTCTCCTTCTCTGTCTCTTTATCTTTCTCACTATAATCCACTGCAAAAGTTAGTTAATTTTTTTCTTATTTTAAGAAAAGCCTATTTTTATTTGATATATATATATTGATTTTGCTTAAACAAAATTACTGGTAGAATTGATATGTTTATTCCATTATGTATGTATGGATGTGTGTGTGAGTCAATTGTTTCCGGTTAAGTAAAACTTTTGATATCTTGCTTTGTTGTGTGATATCCATAGTTTAGGCTTACAAAATTTGGTGCAATTGCGGTGCTTTAATGTCTATGTTAATTCAATTGCTTCAAGTTAAGTAAAACAATTGTTATTTTTCTATATTGTGTAGTATCAATTGTTTAAGCTTACAAAATTTTGGTGCAATAGTGAAACTTTGATTTATGTGTGTTGTTTGTATCCGGTTGAGGTAAATAATTATGCAAGTTGATTTATTGGTTTGTATGAATTATTTATGGCTTAACGAATGAATATGTTGACGGGACGAGTTGTTTAGTCTAATTCGATTCCGGATAAGCTAAACTAAGTTAATTCTGATCTTAGTTAGACTTATCAAAGTGGATGTTTCGGTTATTCAAGTCTAACCGAAATCCTAAACAAGGAAATGCTAGTTAACTAACCTAGTATTTGTCTTGTTGAAATCTAAAGGTCTAAGTTATATGGATAATTAGAACCTGATGAGAAAAGTAGAGTTTATCTTTGTTTTGGTCCTATCGAATGAAGCGGTTGTATTTATACAATCGGTTTAGCAAAGGAACTAAGTTGCTTAGTTGATTTTTGGTTTGCTAAACTAGTTGGGAAAATTGCTTCGGAAAATTATTTCCATGATAACATATCAAAACGTAATTACTTTGTTGTTTCGGTTTTGATATTGGTTATCAAAAATAGTGTGTAAAACCCTCGTACTTGAGTCAACAGGTTGCAAGTCTATTTTGAGATTTATAAGATCCTTTTCGTGGTGTCCTTTATTTTTTCGCTTCTTTGTCATTTTTGTGACAAAAGGGGGGAGAAATATATGGAGTAAACAAGTGATGCTGGTATCAATCTTATGTCATGTCACATGTACTAGTTATAGGCACCCGGTTGGTTAGGGGCACCCTTAGTTGTAAATAGTGCTTTGTAGTCTCACTTGTGCGAGTGGCACATGTCGTGTAGATGTTTCCCTATTTAGTTTGGTAGATGTATTCTCTTGAGATTATCGAATGAAATAGAAATTGTGTGTTATCTCTTCCACCTCTCTGAGGTTGGTTTGTCTTCAATCCTGCGGTGTAGATCATGTAGGTTGAACCTATAATTTAGCTGTTTGTAGTGTAGATCACTACAAGTGGTATCGGATTAGGTCTTTCCTTGGATTGATCATGGATAATTTGTTTGCTTCGATGAGTGCAAATTGTGAACTACTTAATCTTCGATTGGATAACTTAATTGAATTGAGAAATAATTCACCAAATCAGAACCAGAATCTCCTAAGTTTGTTGGACCTCATCAATCGTGCGGAGACGGAAGTAGAGCTTCACATAAAATTAACCAAGGTACCAACATCGGAGGAAACTTCAATCGAAGTTTCTGAGGGTGCAGAAACAACGAAGATGGAGGATGTAATTGACAGCGAAGAATATTTTGAAGACTCAATTAACTCAGAGTTAGTCATCTATTTCAGCCCAAATTCGTCAACCCAATTGGAAGAAGAAGGTGATTATTCTCTTGAATTGGAGTTGATTCCTCCGTATTTCTTTGTTGAAGCTGACGATGTTGATTTATTTACTGGTAGTAGTTTACCCTTTGAGGAAATTGAAACACCAGTGACAATTGAGTCCTTCACGTTTAACCCTGTTAAAATAGACAAGATGAATGACAGCAAAATGGAAATCTCGAAGGATTTCATTACTCACCTCAATCTGAATTGTAAGAATTCTCTTTCTCTCCATTTCAATTTTACTCATTCCATATTTGATCGTGGAAAATGGTTTTATGGGTCATTTTCCTTTGATTATTACCTTGGAAGAATTGTTTATGAGTTTATTATAAAACATGGGTATAAACTCAATTCGTTGTTTAGGAATTCAGTTGCAATGGTTTTGTTTCAGGATGGTTATAGTTATACTGGTGAGGGACATTATCCGCTTTTTAAAATGCTTCAGTTGGGTACCATGTGTTTCAATGGCAAATGTGTTATCAGTCACCAAATGGCTAATGAGAAAGATTCTCACCCTTGTTTCAACCATACAAGTAGAGTATTTGATCGTGGTATAGCTGTTGAATCTGTTATGAGGTGTTTTTATTATGATGAAAATATTTCCAAATCCTGCATTACTTCTTGTTTGTTTGTTAGTGAACATGGGTACTGGTCAGCTTTGATGTTTAGTGAAGAAATCATCGGTATGTTAGCTGAATGTGGTGTTACTGGTACTACTTGGTATCTGTGTGATAAAATGCTTGAATGCGAAGTTATGAGAAGGTTAATTGATAGAGGAAAGTAGTTTGAAGCTATTAAAAGGTTGTATTTCGTCACACACCTGACACAAATTACTTCTATACATGATACAATTACTTCTTGTCTGTTTTTTCTATTGGGTCAATTTTAAGGGATGATAATAATGAGAATTGTTTTTATGAGCTAGATTTAGGAGTTGGGTACCAGTTAGAATTTTAGTTTATGTACTTCATTGTATGTATGTTGGATCACAATGGTGATATTGGTGTTGGAGGTAAGTTACTTCTGAAAATGGCATATAGGGATAGTATAACTGAAAGTATCTCGACACTATAGTGGACAAAAGTAGGGAGATTTATAAAGGCACCTAAATTATTTTGTCAAGTGACTGATAAAATGCTTAGCAGATTACCCTGGAGTTTGGGTGGTGCCAGAGATGATTTGTTCTTACAACCTAAATAAGTATTTGATCGTGGAAAACAATTTCAGCTTCTTAGGGGGTTATTTTCTTTTATTGGTGAATCTGAAGACTATTTCAACGCAATTCCTTCTTGTGTGATTGTTATTCTTGGGTATTGTTTCGATTTTTTATTTGGGTATTCAAGTGTGTACTTGTCTGTTATAAATGGTGATAGTCGTGTTATTAGCCAGACATTTGATACTAGGCCTCCACAACGAATTCTTCTATGGACTAACTTGATACTTCAAGTGCTTAGACAAAGTGAGTCTGGCAATGAACTAGATCGGACTGCTAAGTTGCTTGCTGGTTTTAGGTTCTGTTTTGCAAAGGTGTTTACTTCTGGTTCAATTTCATTAGCTTACTACACAAAAACCTTTGTGCACGAGATTATTAAGGAGCACTGGTTTGAATCAGATTCTTCATTTTGTGCTTCAATTCTATTGGTATCTGTTACAACTGATGACTTTGGTGATAATGGTATGTTATTTTCGAAATCCACACAAGGACATAGTAAAAAAATGAATACTTATTTATCTGCATGGATACAAATGTGTGATATTAAGAATGTTAATGAGTTATTTCATCAAATGCTTGAGCTGTGGGGAGCGGGAAATTTTCTTTTTCATCTGAAGTATGGGTTTCCTGAGGCACTTTTGGGTTATCAGTTTGCGTCTTTGGATGTTGATTTTATCCGAACTCTTCAAGACGTGTTTCAGCCAGCAACTGAATGGTCTATCCATGTGTTTAAGCCAATGCTTATGTTCTCAGCTCACACATGTGTTAGCAGCCGTTTATATCGTGCAAGAATTGATACTTTTACGCAATCTCCATTACTTACTTCTGAAGCTTTTTGGTTGGTTCTGATTCAAGAGGGAGTTATAATAACAGTGGGGCATTCAAAGTGGAGTTATCTGCACACTTCTTGTTGTGTTGGATATTTTCAGATCCGAGTTAAATATATGATGTTGTTGGTAGCCTTTTTGAGATGCAAATACAAATTTTACTCTAAATATTTATGGGGTGTTGAAAATGTGCGGATGTTGGTGTAGAAATAGAGAAAGAGATAGATTAAATTCTTATTATTTCCATAGGAGAGCCTCCTCTTTTATACACTTAGGTTTCCTCTACACTTAGGTTTCCTAAAATATCTCTAACATAGGAAACCTCTACACTTAGGTTTCCTAAAATATCTCTAACATAGGAAACCTATACACTTAGGTTTCCTAAAATATCTCTAACACTAAACATTATGACATATGCATGACTCATTCATGACTCATTCCAACACTCCCCTCAAGCAGGTGCGTAGATATCATGCATTCCTAGCTTGTCGAGGAAAGAGTTGAATGGTCGACTAGGAACTCCTTTAGTCAGCATATCTGCAATCTGGTCTCCTGTTCTTACAAAAGGAGTGATGATGACCCCTTCATCTAATTTCTCTTTGATGAAATGTCTGTCCACTTCCACATGCTTGGTTCTGTCATGTTGGACTGGATTGTGAGCAATGCTGATGGCATCCTTGTTATCGCAATGCAACTTCATCGGACCTTTAGGCTTGAGACCGATTTCTGCCAATAGTATTCTTAACCATAATAACTCACATATTCCATGAGCCATAGCCCTAAACTCTTCTTCTGCACTAGATCTGGCTACGACTGATTGTTTTTTGATGCGCCAAGTTACTAGGTTTCCTCCCACAAATGAGCAATATCCTGAGGTAGACCTACGATCAATCACTGAGCCTGCACAATCTGCATCTGTGTATGCTTCAACCTCTGTGTGGTTATTCTGAGAAAATAGTATCCTTTTTGCTGGTGCAGACTTTAGGTAGTGAAGTATTCAGTACGCTGCATCCATATGTGTCTCCCTTGGAGCATACATGAACTGACTTACTACACTTACTGAGTATGCAATATCAGGACGAGTGTGAGACAGATAAATCAATCTTCCCACTAACCTTTGATATCTTTCTTTGTCCACCGGAATACCATCAGTGTCTTCTCCCAGTTTCTGATTCGGTTCGACTGGTGTGTCAATAGGCTTGTATCCCAACATTCCTGTCTCGGATAGAAGATCTAGGACATATTTCCTTTGAGAGATGTAGATACCCTTTTTTGATCTTGCCACTTCAATTACTAGGAAGTAGCACACTTCTCCTAGGTCCTTTATCTCAAATTCTTTGGCTAAGTAAGATTTTACCTTGCCCATTTCTTCCACATCATCACCCGTCATTATGATGTCATCCACATACACAATAAGCATGGTAAGTTTTCCAGCTTTTGAACGTTTGAGGAATAAGGTATGATCTGCCTGACTTTGACGAAATCCATATCTCCGCATACTTTGGGTAAACCTTCCAAACCATGCCCTAGGAGACTGTTTCAAACCATACAAGGATTTCTTCAACTTGCATACTTTTCCTTTATTAGCGGCTGTTTGAAATCCAGGAGGAATGTCCATGTATACTTCCTCTTCCAAATCACCATTAAGAAAATCATTCTTCACATCGAACTGTTGGAGTGGCCAATCCTTGTTTGCTTCCAAAGATAACAAGACACGAATGGTGTTCATCTTAGCAACAGGAGCAAAGGTTTCTTGATAGTCTATTACATAAGTCTGAGTATAGCCCTTGGATACTAATCTTGCTTTATATCTTTCAATAGTTCCATCAGACTTATACTTCACAGTGAATACCCACTTGCAACCGACTGTCTTCTTTCCTCTTGGTAATTCGACCTCAACCCATGTGAAGTTCTTTTTTAGAGCTTTCTTTTCTTCTACCAGAGCTTCCTTCCACTTTGGATCAGCAAGAGCATCTTCAATCCTTGTAGGTATGCTCACAGATGATAAGTTGTTTGCAAAAGCAACATAAGTAGGTGATAGCCGATGAGAAGACACAAAATTGGAAATAGGGTGGTCAGTAGAAAAACCATATCGAGTTGGAGGATTACGTATACGACTAGGATATCTACCTTCCTCAATGTTTATGGGATCATCAGTTGTGTTGACATCTCTGACATTTGTGGGCTCATCAGCTGCGTCGACATATCTGACATTTGTTGACTCTTCAGTTGAAACATCATCTTCATTAACTCTAAAATCAGTCTCATCAGGAACTGTAGGAGATTCTGATTCCGCCACCTGAGGAGCCTCAGTCTCAGCAGGAACTGTAGGAGATTCTGATTCCGCCACCTGAGGAGCCTTGTCTCTTCGCCTATAAACCTGAACTGGTGGCAAAGAAACCTCCAATTGAGGAGGTTGAGGAATAACAACCTTAGGTACTGAACTAGGAAGATCAAACCAAGGCTGATCTTCACAGTATGTTATATGCTCCCCCTGAAGAGAAGTCGTTGAATACTCTGAGAAGTAGGCTTGATCTTCACAAAAGGTTACATCCATGGATACATAGATTTTTTTCGTGGGAGGGTGACAACACTTGTAGCCTTTCTGTGTAGCTGAATAACCCAACATGACACATTTGAGGGCTCTTGGATCCAATTTACTCCTATCTTGTTTATGGACATGCATATAGCAAACACACCCAAATACTTTTATAGGAGCAAAATTATGTGGTTTTCGTGAAGTGCTTGAATAAAGGACATCACATGGTGTTTGAAAATTCAGAACCCGAGAAGGCATTTTGTTAATCAGTCGTGCTGCGGTCATGACAACATCACCCCAAAATCGTTTTGGCACATTTATTTGGAACAACAAGCACCTAGTGACTTCTAATAGGTGACGATTTTTCCGCTCAACAACTCCATTTTGCTGTGGGGTATCAGTACACGAAGTTTGGTGGACAATGCCATGTTCCAAGAAGTAATAGGAGAGACCTTGATTTAGATACTCACCAGCTCTATCAGATCTTAACACCTGAATTTTCTTGTCAAACTGGGTTAGAACAAACTTATGAAAGCTTTTGAAGACGGTATGAACATCTCTCTTATCTTTCAATAAGTGAACCCAAGATACCCGAGAATAATCATCAATGAAGGTAACAAACCAACGAAAACCAGAATTAGTAGTGACACGTGAAGGACCCCAAACATCACTATGTACGATAGCAAAGGGAGACGAACTTTTATTCATGCTTAACGGATAAGGAACACGGTGATGTTTAGCTAACTCACAAACTTCATAATGAAATTTGGATATATCAAGTTCTGAAAACAACTTAGGGAACAACCTTTTTAAATACCCGAAAGAAGGATGCCCTAATCGTTTATGCCATAGCCAAACCTGTTCTTTAGGACCCGACACACTTGTTGAATTATAGGCTCTTAAACTATCATCTTGTTTCGTCTCCTGTAAATCCAAGTAGTATAGACTCCCTCTCTCTTTGCCTACGCCAAGTGTTGCTCCAGTGAGAATATCCTGAAAAACACAATGAGTCTCATAAAAGGTAACCATGCATTTCAAAGCTTTGGTTATCTGACTGATTGAGAGGAGGTTAGAAGAAAGATTCGGAACATGTAACACCGTAGAAAGAGACATGAAACTAGTTATCGGAATACGTCCTTCACGAGAAACACTAATTGGAGATCCATCAGCCGTCAGAATACATGGTTTACTTGGATTAGGATTATAGGTGGAGAAGCGGTTGGACTCGGTATACATGTGATCGGTTGCTCCACTGTCAACAACCCAAGGACCCTTGGATTCATCATGCCTGGAGTTAACAACACTACCAATGTTACCTGATTGAGTCACTGAAGTAGACCCACTCCAATTTTCCTTGGATGACTGCATTCTAGCATAGTCCTTTATCAACTGTTCCAGCTGAACTTGAGATGGGTGAGAGGAAACACTAGGTAGTGATGATGATGAAGGCTGAAAATCCTCTTTACTAGTTGTGTGATACGATCTCGAACTACCACTGTAAACTTCTCTTCTTCCTCCAAACAAATTATCAACTCTTCTATTACCATTATTGTTCCAACAATCACAAACGGATTGATTAACACTGCTCAAAACAGAACTTCCTCGAGGTACCGGAGATATAAGAGATACTATTTTCAGAAGTAGTTCCGATACAACTTTGACACTCAAACTATTGTTATGAGAAAAGTTTAGTTGAGCTGAACTCCTAAAATGAGACACACTACTATTCTCAGAAGTACTAGCCATACAACTACTTTTAACTCAACAAACAAAGACAAATTTTAGGAAAAACAACTTACAAACAGCCTCAGGTTCTTCAAGAACAGTAGTTTGCAGCCCTATTTGGAACAACTTCAGCTCCTTTGAAACAGCTTCAGGATCTAACTTCAAGATCTTTAATCACAGATCGAAGCAACAGTAGATCAAGCTTAATGAAGGAACTAAGATGGTTTTTCTCTTCTTTCTCTCTTGAGCTCTGATACCATGTAGAAATAGAGAAAGAGATAGATTAAATTCTTATTATTTCCATAGGAGAGCCTCCTCTTTTATACACTTAGGTTTCCTCTACACTTAGGTTTCCTAAAATATCTCTAACATAGGAAACCTCTACACTTAGGTTTCCTAAAATATCTCTAACATAGGAAACCTCTACACTTAGGTTTCCTAAAATATCTCTAACACTAAACATTATGACATATGCATGACTCATTCATGACTCATTCCAACAGTTGGTGGGATACTTGAAGTGGAAATTCAAGTTATTTTCTACAGGTCCATGGGGTGTGGGGACTTTCAGCGAGAACGCATCAGTTCTTGTGGTAGTTGAAGGCCTTCCGCCAAAGGTTATCGACACTAATAAAATAAGGTTGTGGGTGCTACAAGTGACAATAAATGGATTTGTAGTTACTATCGGGTCAATTGTCAAGTGAGGGGCTGAGACTATGTTAAATACAGTGGTTAGGAACGTCATCGTGCAACCAAAGAGGGATACAGACTTGTTCAATAAGCCTGCAACAACTCAGCCCAAGGGAGGCATTTTCTGTGTTGGGTCATTGCAGGTCAAGAAAAAGATAAGTACGATATTTCTAACCTATAATCTAATTGGTAATCACACTATGTTTAATGCTTGTCGATGCTTGTTATGTTGCAGTCAGTTGCTAGGTTTCATAGTTCGACATAAATGGCGTTCTAGGAAAGTGTTATTATGCGGAAGGATAGCGGAAATGGAAATTACTCCCACAAAGAGTAATGGGGTTGTTTTGAATTGTCTAAGTAAGGTTTGCATAATGCAAAAGGGGATTAAATTAAAGGGGCTTGTGTATTTTGTTGCCAGATTTTTCTTTGATAAAAGATTGATAGGATCAGTCGGCTTTTATTCAGTTATTGTGAAGTGGTTATGCGGCTTAATTAGTGCCTGGCCTACTAACTATCTCAAAGATCTATATGTTCAGCTCAAGATGATTATGGACTTTATTACCAAGGAGCGGACAAAGATATCTTTACCAAGACTGGCATTCCAAGTGGTGTATCTATAAATGGCCATCCAAACGAGAGTTTTGCATATAATGGGGTAGTCTATTTTGGACAAATAAACACATGGAAGTTAAGTTCACTAGGTGTCTCTAAGGAAAGAACCACAACCAGGTCCAAGCATTGCGTTTCACAGGAAGGAGGGAAGTTGATTGGAAGGCATGTAGCTGTTTTATTTAAGTATCTCACATGGGTTTTTATTAGCAATGTGGTTCTAGTCTTGTAATGGGTCTCTCAGCACTCAAGCCAACTCTTTAACACATATCCTTGAGGACAAGGATAATTTAAACGTGTGGGTATTTGTCATGTCCCATGTACTAGTTATAGGCACCCATTTGGTTAGGGGAACCCTTAGTTGTAGATAGTGCTTTGTAGTCTCACTTGTGCGAGTGGCACATGTCGTGTAGATGTTTCCCTATTTAGTTTGGAAGATGTATTCTCTTAAGATTATCGAATGAAATAGAAATTGAATGTTATCTCTTCCACCTCTCTGAGGTTGGTTTATCTTTCAATCCTGCGGTGTGGATCCTATAGGTTGAACCTCTAATTTAGCTATTTGTAGTGTAGATCACTACATCTTATAGTTGGTTGGTGTCGCTAGGGAAGAGGAAAATGGTGCTTGAATGATTATCTAACGAATGAGGAAAAGCACAGACTAAGTGGGAGTAGCATATCATGTGATTGGGATAACAAAGATGTGCGGATTGAAAATCTACCTATCTCACCTTTAGTGGGAGTATGAGCTTTGTTATTATAATGTCAACAACGGAATTTTAAGGATTGAATTAATGCAGGTTATGTGTTGTTGAATTCTGGAATCAAGCGTATGTGTAATGAACTTTTGTAATTTGTTTATCCATATGATTGTAAGAGTTTTGTCACTAAAATTGACAAAGGGGTAGATTGTTAGAGCATTGCTCGGTTGAACCCACCAAGCGTTGGTATGTCAAGTTGGGTTGTCATATTTTAGTGAACCAAAACTCATTTAAGAAGTCGCTTGATTTAAATGTACTAGAGTCAACTTCGTATAGGTTATCTTGAAAGTATTAGGGTGAGACATTACAAGTATTGTGAAGACTTGAATAAGTGAAGAAGTACGGAGCTCCAACGATAACATCATCCTTCCACTTGAGGTTAGTGATATTTGACTTGAATTGTTTCATTCCCTAACGTATCTTTCAAGTCGTGCATATTGAAAACATAAAACTGTGAAGCATGAACACTCTAGATAGACAAAGTATTAAGGAATACAATATGAAGTTTCTTACTTAACCATTAAACTTTGTATATAAGATATCCACATAATCGTATGAATGCTATTGTGATTATGTATGGGTATGAGGTGAGGATTTCATCATAGGAATAGTGTTTACATGTGTTCTAAGGAAGTAAGTTCATGATATGTGTTATGAACCGAAAAGGAAATCACCAGGCGTTATTGGGACTATTCTTCATTGCATATCTTATGAACGACCAATATGTGTGATTAGTATAGCCACTCATGACTTGTTTGTGTTCTTGTTAAAACTATCCACATGAGGCCTGACTTATGTATTAGTATGAATTTTATTAGTGAAACCGATCTTAAGTAATCACCTGGGGTATGATCGGGTTGTGAGTGTCTGAACTTATTACTGGGAGAAGGGGAACCGATCCTAGTAAGAGGTGCAGTGCATCACAAGGGGAACCGATCTTTGTATGAGGTGCAACAATTTTTATGAAAAAAAGGGGAACCGATCCTATGAACATGTGCAGTGCATACAAGTTAGATACCAAATATATGTGGGGAACCGATCCTATTACCTAGTCAGCCATATCTTTAATAAGCTAGTGTAACTATGCACATTACTCACATGGAGATAGAACCGAAACTTGTTTTGGTAGAACCGTAAACCCACGAGTTGTGATTGAGTGGTACTTGATCAATCACATAGTTCTTGAAAGTCAGATGAACCAATTCTAAACTTGTTTGGAAGTGTGGTAAATCGGTTTCAAGTGAGCAAGCATGGAAAAGACTTGCAAGAGTAAGATGTCGTCACTCTTTGAACACGGTGCATTAATGCTTATTCTTTATTGTTCAAAGATATTCCTTAAAGGCTAAGAAGGAAGTAAATCCCAAGATCTAATTTAAAAAAGTTAAGAATTTTTTTAATTAAGGGTTTTTAATTATATATGGAAAATAAGAATTAGTAATGTGTATTTGCTAATTAGAGATCTTCCAAAGAGATTTCGATCATTATTTTTGGACATTGCATTCACAGTAATTATGAAAACCGAATTTGGTGGAGTAATGAAAAATATCTTAAGAATATCTTCGGTTTTGGAAATTTCTTGATGTCCAAACTTCTTTGTCTATAAATACTTTGAGTTTGCATTTATAGCAAACTAATCCTGCATAACATAGACTTTGTCTTTTGTCTTTGTAACTGGTGAAGCCTCCTATCAGAGAGGAGAGTAATCTAATTAGGTGAAATCTCTTACGACCGCTCAATTTAAAGTCTTCTTTGGGATTGAGAAGCTCTAGCGCGACCCGTTAGTGGGAAACTAGATATTGCGGTTTATCTTTAGTTTTCGTATTGATTTGATCGACTAGCGGTGATTGAACTTTGATTGCACCTAGTTTTTTTATGCTTGAGAATCTTCTCTTCTGATATAAGATTCACTCAAACTAGTTCAAGGTTTCAACATGAATCTTTAGACTGTTGTTAGATCTAAAAACGATCTTGTGATAATCCATTGTTAACAGACTCCGTTATCTGTGCGATTGATCACAAGAGATTCAAGCAGTTTTGCACAGGTGTTTATTGAAGATTTAAGAAGATTTGAAGATAAAGAAGATATTGAAGATTCCTGACTTGGTTTTTACAATCTTTGGTGTGCACAATACTTGTTTGGGAAAAAGAGGATCCAGCTATAATTGATTTATCCTTTTGGGTATTTTGATAGAATAGTTGAGGAAGATCGGCATCAATACGTTTCCTTGTGATTAAAGGTATTGATTGGATTAATCGTAACAATTGCCTTTGGGTGATTGAACATAAGATAGATCTTGGAACCTGGCAAAGGAGTTTATGTTAAGATAAATAAGGGAACCTTTGCGCAACTCATATCACTTGGTTGAAGAAAGTGGATACCAAACAGATTTGTTGTTCCTTTAATGTTTGGAATACGAACCAAAGGAATTGGTCCAAGTACGTGACTTGTTTACAGGTTGGAGGCGTGGGAATACAGACGGGACTAGGTGAACTATAGGTTTAGTTACTTAGTCTCAACTATACGAAGTTGGTATTATTTTGTATATCGGCTTAATCCTGAGAGTATTCAATTCTGGACTAGGTCCCAGGCTTTTTCTTCATTTGCGGTTTCCTTATTAATAAAATCTTGCTGTGTCATTTACTTTATATTTCTGCATTATGATTATTTTATTATAATTAAGTAAATTGCACAAGCGTTAATTTATATTTACTTGATACGCGAATCTTATTGAGTTTGGTTAAGTCTGAACCTTTGCATCAAGTAAACACACTTTGTTGTTTTATTGTCTCGATCTCGTATCCATAGACGATCACACAAAGTGTGAACCGATTTGTTGTATTGTCTCGACTCAGTCCATAGATAATCACTTTCGGGGAAAGGACTTATAGGAAGGAAAAGTAATAGCTTGAGGTATATTTGGGGTACTCTCGCCTTTTCAATTGGTATCATAGTAGGCAAACACGAAAAGATCTAAAAATCTGTGTCTGACGCGATCCATCCTATAAGATATGAGTCAAAGTAGAGTTAAGCGTGTAGTTGCAGGATTTCCTACAACACACCCCTTGTAATATCTTGATAATAATTTCTAGATCTAAGTCTATTTCCTAACAAAAATAATGAATTAAAGTGCTAAAATTATAAATAACACAAGATTTACGTGGTTCGATCAATGTGATCTACATCCACGGGATTAGGATTCTTCACTATGATTGTTAAAATTACATTTAGGTTACATGAAGACTCCATTAATGAGTATTTGAAGCTCTAGCTTTTGTTTTTGGGGAAGACGATGATAAAGAAAAATATATTCTCTCCCCTAAAAATCTCTCTGCAAGATATTTTTCTTTCTCCTCCAATTTTCTCTCTCCTCAAGACTCTCTCAACTCTAAAAAATACATCCTCCCTTTTTTCAATCTATTGGATCTCTATTTATAGTAAATAACATAATGGGTGACAACTAAGTTGTCCTCTAATTTTGGATCTACTCTGCGATCTCATCGCCATAACATTAGTCTTCATTATCGCCATCTTTGTAACCATCGTCAATTAATCATGTTCTTTTTGTGTTTCTTCCATCGTCAACTGTTCCGCCATTATTTTGTGGCGCTCGCAAAGTGTTGATGGAGAATTCCCTGTGACGCTCGCAGAAATTTTGTTAATCTCGCCAGAATATTGTTGTGGCGATATTCTGGTACTACATCTTGCCTCTTTTTTCTTGAATATTGCTTGAAAAGTAATCTTTAAGAAAAAATCATTTGTTGTAGTAGTCTTTAATCTTTGTTGATGTAGGAACGAGCGAAATAATACTAGACTTGAAAAGTACGTACTTGCCTCTATTCTTTTGTGAAGTTCCATATCTTTGCTAAATAAATAAGAAGTATTAACTCTTGAAGTGCTCGTGAAGTATGAAGTATCCTTGAAGAAATATAAGAAGTACTCAATCTTCAAAATATAAGAAGTATCCGTTCCTTTAATGAAAATCATAAATATTGCCTCTGTTCACGTGAAATTATTACTTCATTTCTGGTGAAAATTCTTGCCCATTTTGGAAATGATTCTTGCGAGAAGATAAAGAACATAAAATGTTTTCTTAGTTATCCATAGTTTCCTCTGTTCTTTATCTATGAAGGAAGAATCCCTGAGAAAATGCTAATGAAGGAATTGCCTCTGCCCCTGTCAATAAAATAATCATATTCTGCGAAATAATCATATCTTGCGAAATGCTGGAATAGTCTGCGAGATGCTGAATGAGTTGTCGAGTTTTAGGATGAGTTTGAAAGATTCTGAATGTTTCTGCGAGTTGCTGAATGTTTCTGCGAATTTCTGAAATAATGTTTTGAATAGTGCCATGAATAGTGCGAATTTCTGAAATAGTGGCGAATGAATAGTGATGCGAACTGATGAATGATTCTGCGAGCTAATGAGTAGTTCTGCGAGATTGTAGATAATCTTCTGAGAGACTCTGAATAATACTTCTGATAATTATTGACAGAGGCAGAGGCAATTCGTTCATTAGCATTTTCTCAGGGATTCTTCCTTCATAGATAAAGAACATAGGCAACTATGGATAACTAAGAAAACATTTTATGTTCTTTATCTTCTCGCAAGAATCATTTCCAAAATGGGCAAGAATTTTCACCAGAAATGAAGTAATAATTTCACGTGAACAGAGGCAATATTTATGATTTTCATTAAAGGAACGGATACTTCTTATATTTTGAAGATTGAGTACTTCTTATATTTCTTCAAGGATACTTCATACTTCACGAGCACTTCAAGAGTTAATACTTCTTATTTATTTAGCAAAGATATGGAACTTCACAAAAGAATAGAGGCAAGTACGTACTTTTCAAGTCTAGTATTCTTTCGCTCGTTCCTACATCAACAAAGATTAAAGACTACTACAACAAATGATTTTTTCTTAAAGATTACTTTTCAAGCAATATTCAAGAAAAAAGAGGCAAGATGTAGTTATTTTAATATCGCCACAACAATATTCTGCGAGATTAACAACATTTCTCATGAGCGTCACGGGGAATTCTCCAACAACACTTTATGAGCGCCACAAAATAATGACTAACAGTTGATTTGGAAGAAACACAAAAAGAACATGATTAATTGACGATGGTTACAAAGATAGCGATAATGAAGACTAATGTTATGGCGATGAGATCGCAGAGTAGATCCTAAATTAGAGGACAACTTAGTTGTCACCCATTATGTAATTTACTATAAATAGAGATCCAATAGATTGAAAAAAGGGAGGATGTATTTTTTAGAGTTGAGAGAGTCTTGAGGAGAGAGAAAATTGGAGGAGAAAGAAAAATATCTTGCAGAGAGATTTTTAGGGGAGTGAATGTATTTTTGTTTATCATCTTCTTCTCCAAAAACAAAAGCTAGAGCTTCAAATACTCATTAATGGAGTCTTCATGTAACCCAAATGTAATTTTAACAATCATAGTGAAGAATCCTAATCCCGTGGATGTAGATCACATTGATCGAACCACGTAAATCTTGTGTTATTTATAATTTTAGCACTTTAATTCATTATTTTTGTTAGGAAATAGACTTAGATCTAGAAATTATTATCAAGATATTACAAGGGGTGTGTTGTAGGAAATCCTGCAACTACATTTTCTCAGGGATTCTTGAGAGACTCTGTATATAATCTTTAATAATCTCGCGATTACACTCGCAACTCTGATAAAAATTTGTTTTGCTCATTTCTATGAGTTGAAATATTCTTTAAAATCTTTTGAAATCTTAGAAATATTCTTTGAAATCTTGCGATTTTATCGCATTTGTTAAACCAAAAATTTCTTTCTGTAAAAGAAATATTCTAGAGAAATCTTTGAAATCTTCTTTGAAATCTTGCGATTGTATCGCGTATTTTGGAAATTTGAAATCTTAGAAATTTTGGCGATAATTTCGTTTTCTGTAACCTTAGAAATCTTTTAAAATTTTTGCGATAATTCCATTTTCTATAATCTTTTGAAATCTTTGTAATCTTGCGAGGGTATCGCTTTTGGTAAATTAAATCAATTTTTTTTATTTTTTTTTTGAAATCTTTTGAAATATTAAAAATCTTAGAAATGCTCTTTGAAATATTGCGATAGTTTCGCCTTTTGTAAAATAAATCAAAATTTTCATTTTATAAAAATATTCAAGGAAGTAGTACTTAGCTTTCTTGCGATTTTCTGTTGCTGCCGTTTCTCGCGAAGTATTTGAGTTGCTTGTGAAATGAGAAGAAATGAGAAATGAACTCTTGACCTGCCTCTTGCACCATACCAATTGTTCTAACCCCTCTTGTGAAATTAACTGGCGAAATTTTCGTGAACTTTCTTCATTTTTGGCGAGATAATCATCAACTCTTTTCTTTATCTCGTAAAAAAATTTCTGCGAGGAGGAAGATTCAAACCCAAGTCTGCTAGTTTGTATACCCCTTTTAATTTCCGCGAGCAACAATGACGCTATTTGACGATGTGTCCTTAGCTCCTTCCTTTTAATTTTTGCTTTTGCGTAAGATTCCTTCTCGCTATTTTATTCTCTTCATTTTGTTTCACGATCTTTTATCATTCCTTTTTGTTTCACAGACTTTTTGTTTTGTCCTCTACTTATGAAAAAGGGACTTTTTATTTTCCATTTGAGTAACTTCGCCATCACTTATGAAAAAAGGAAGGTTATTCTTTATATATATATATACACATTTCACATCAGTTGACCCACCATTACTGCTGTCATTGTTTGGTAGGCTAGAGCTAGAATTAGAACTACTTAATGATGTCCCCATCGCAAACAATTAGGTGATCGGATTAGCAAACAACTAGGTGATTCCATCGTCAATTTCTTTGTTTCTGTACGTGATATCATCGTCAATTTCGGCATGTAGACTTCATTGGCTTGCAACGGTGGAACTCTTGTGCTTTTTTCATTGGTTTTATTCTGATCTTTGTTTCTTTCATTGGAGGTAGACTTCATCTTTGGCAAGTTTTCTCTTCACTAATCGTTCTAGCTGGATTTTATTTGTTGTTTACTGAAATAATAGCGAGCACCTCGCAGCAGTCTTCCTTGTTGATGGCACATGACCTTATTTGCTTTCTTGTATGCTAAAAAGGCTGAAGTCCAATTTAAATGCTGGTTAAGTTAACTTGGCTGGAATCTATTATGAATTTGTAGACTTCATTCTCGCTGATGATTATATAATTTGTCTTTGGTGCAACTTTTGATAAAGTTAACTTCTTCTTTTGAACGTATGTTGTCCTCGCAGATTTTTGTTGATCATCGCGAAATTTTACATTGGTTCCATTCCATACGTTTCTGCGAGTCCCACCATACTTTCTTTTCTGCTGCCACTATTGCCCTCTTTTAATTTTTGAAGCGGGATTAATTTCTCTATGTCTATATATTTTGCGAGACTTAATTAAGGAAATCCCATACGTTTGTTCTTTATCTTCGCTGCAAATAACCAATTAATTTAATTAGTAGTCTATTTAATCTTGAAGACATCATTGCTACTCACAAAATTAAAATAAGAATCGTAAATTTTTATTTCGCAAATCTAATTTGAAAGAGATAACGATCAAAATTTCGATTAAAATCAAGATTTACGGGTGTAAATTTATGATCAAGACTAGTTTTAATTCAAAATATCAACCAAAAATCATTTTTTGTGAAAACAAAGTTTGATCGTTTAAAACTCAAAATCTTCCAGATCTAGATTGTTAACACATAATTAAAAAGATAAGAAGGAATTTATCCTGTTTGAACAGTTAATTGATGCCGTTTCATTTTATTTAAAGTTTTCTTCAAATCTGCTCCTGCTTCGTAATATTTCTGCTTCTTTCTCTCTATATATATTTCTTTTAAATTGTGTTAGGCTGTTCTTCATCGTTCTTTTCCCAAAATTTCCATATTTTCCCCTGTATCTCATAAATCCAATTGAATTCATCATTAACGGTTGTAAATTTCTCTTGATCTTCTTCAGTTGTAATAAGCTTCGCAGAATTTATTCTCATGTCATCGCAATGTCCTAAAATTTTGCATTCTATTTCTTCGCAAGAGTTGAGATAATCGCTAATACTTCCACTTTCTTTAACTTATTAATAATAAGTTGGTGGTCCTTCCATTTTAGTTCTTCCTTTCTTCTCATTATATCTTTAAGTATTTTATTAATATTTTACTTGAAAGGTTTAGGAGTTTTTCTAGTACTGATCTGTTTTGACCTCTCACTTTCATTTTTTTTAATAATTATTATTAAGGGATGTATATGGAAAAAATTAATCTCTTTCCATTTCTTAATCTCGTGAATTTTAGAAGTAGTTTGATTAGTGTATTAAATATAAAAACTTTAGTGGGGAGTTGAAAGTTGTTTACTAAACCAAGTGGTGTTGGACTTTAAGACATTAAAAATAAGCCCACATGATGATAAAATTATCGCTATTTTAATGATAATTTGTACTACTAACTCCTCCTTCTTCCGCGATTACCTCGCCACTATGAACCTCTTTATAGTATTGACAAACTCGCAGACTATTCCTTTATCCAATACTACTCCTTTTTATAGTACGAGCTTTATCATGGGAGTTGTTTATCCTTTCTTATTTAAATAGCCATGCTCCTTTAAATATTTGTCACATTAGTGCTTACTAATTACGTTGGAGTTTTGTGAATCTTCCTTTCTTCTCCCCTTTGTATTTTAATAACCAGATTGAGTCTTGTTTTTTTAACATTTTCAATCACCTGTATAAATGCTTTCTATTTTTCTGTGAATTTAAGACGTTTTCAACCAAGTTCTAAATCAACAAAGTTCTACCACATCAACTAAATATAGTTGCTGATGACCCTTACTCGAAAATGTAAGTCCCAAGAGTAACATGAAAATTGATTACCTAAAAGATATCGATTAAGCATAAGGAAATGTTAAGTCCCAAGAGTAACAAAGGTAAAAATGCTTTCTATTTTAATAGAATAAAATTTGTACTTCAAAACTAACTCCTCCTTCTTCCGATTCAATCTTTAATCCAAATGATTAATCCAAAAACAAAGATCGCCCTACTAAAATGAAAACCTCTTTATAGAACAATAGACTAGATAACTTATTCTTGAACCTCAAATCCAATCAAACCCACTCCCAAACAATAACTATGACAAACTCAAATTCAATCAAACTCCAAACTAATAATTAATGATTAAACCCATCTTACTATCCCTTTATCCAATACTACTCCTTTTTATAGTACGAGCTTTATCATGGGAGTTGTTTATCCTTTCTTATTTAAATAGCCTGCTGTACTTTTTATGCTTTAAGCACGTAAGTGATAGCTTACTAATTACGTAAGTGATGGCTTATTAATTGATAGCTTATTAATTGCTGCTCGCCAAATGTTGCTCGCCAAATGTTAATATATGTACTTTATTAGTATTATTTCTTCTTTCCACCCGTTGCACCTTTCCATCGTGCATGAATTGGATGTTTCCATTTTATATAATAGGCCATCGTGAACATCTTCTTCGTGTGTTCTCTATTCTCTTCATATCTTACTCACGTTGAAATTTTTGGTGAGGCAAAGAAGACTGCCAAATATCACACAAGAGACAAAAATTGTCATTTAATGCCTTGGTTTTGTTTTTGTCCTTTGAAATTTCTCTTTTGCCCTGCTGTTGATTGAGGTGAGCTTTGTGGGGTTTCGTGTTGTTCTCTTCTTCGCTGTTTACTGGTGATGCTTTTGTGACTATTTTATTTATTTTCTTCACAGGTTCCTTCTCTTTGCTAATCTTTCTTTGCTTGTATGGGTGGATTTATTATGATTTTTTTTTTTTTTGAAGCATGAATTTTATTAAGCGAAATTAGTTTACAATTTGTCGTGGGTATGTGATACCCACTGAGTCTGAGAATAAGATTTGAGAAATGAAAGTTGGGATTGCCTGGTCTCGGTTGATGAGTTTCCTGTTTGACTTCCATCTGCCGCGTGATTGGCCAATCCGATCATTTTTGGTTTTCCTTGTTGTAGTTGTGTTGGATGGCTTTGTGGGATCCGTTGGAATCTCATTTTATTTCTTCAATCATTTACACTATGTGCCACGGTGGAGGGGTAGATGAGGTGATGAAACGTAAAAGGTTCTCTGAGTCGGTTTCAAATATAACTTTTGGCCATCGCCTTTCTTCTGCTGTTCTTGTAGCTAAGAGCATCGCCCATGTTTCCGAAGTTAAAGCAGTCGTAATTCCCAGTGGTTGAGCCAGATCTAAAAGAGTTCGGGCGTCTGAGTCCCTACATATGAATCCTGCTCCAGCAAATCCTGGATTACCTTTGGCTGCTCCATCCGTATTAATTTTGATCCAGTTGATGTTTGGCATTGTCCATCTTACTAATATTGTGGATAGACCTCTATCTCTTATTGGGTGATTAAATTTTGGAGTATCTCCTGGAAAAACTGGTGGCGTGGAGTGAATGGCCCGGTAGTATTCTTGTTGCAGTTTTTGTGCCCAGGCTAGGATTCCTTCCGAAGTTGTTTGCTTTTGTTGGTAAATTAATTCATTCCTAGCTAGCCATAAGGTCCAGAAAAGAAAACAGCAAGAGGAGATTACCGTAGTTGAAGCAGGTTGTTGAAGGATTTGGGAAATGGTTGTGTGTTGTGTTAAGGTGAATGCTTGGAGAAGATTGGTGTCTGAAGAATTTGTAGATTGATTAAATAAGGTGGTCCCGAATTTGTTGTGTTGGGATGAATTAGGATGTGACTTGCCAGTTCTAGATCTGTGTTACATCTTGGGCAAATGTCTGAGTTGGTCAAATGGATGTGGTGTAGGAGAGAGAAGGTTGGTAGACCTTCATTTATGGCTTTCCACAAGAAAAGCCGAATTTTTGGTGGACATGGTAAGGTCCATATGAACTTGGTAGGAGGTAATGGGGTGTGTGTTGGTTGACTTTGGGTTAGACATTTATATCCCGAAGAAGTGGTGTAGCTTCCATATTTTGAGTGTGGCCAGATAATTTTATCTTGGGGTAGGTGGATATTTATGATTTTTTGGATTATAGGGTTGGGAAGGGTGTTTAATTTTTCATGATTCCATGTGTGTGTTATTGGGTCGATGATATCTGCTACTAATCGAATTGGATAGCATTGTGTTGGGTCTAGGTTTGGCGAGTGTGTGATCCAATTGGTTTCTATTGGAGTTGATAATCCATTTCCAATACGATGGAAAATTAGATTTTGCATGGTTGGAACGATTGCGGCTAATTGTCTCCATTGAGGACTGGCAGAGGAGGGTATAGAATCAATGCCTTCAAGAATTGGTTTTTGGTTGAGATATTTTGCACTGAAGATACTTCCGAAGATAGAGTTAGGTTGTTCATGAAGATTCCAAATTCTTTTCATGAGTAAAGCTTTATTATGATTACTGCTCTTCCTTATTCCCAATCCTCCTTCAGTTATTGGTTTTGTTATTTTGTCATATCCTATTGGATGCAATTTTTTGGTATTTGAGTTATGTCCCCAGAAAAAATCTCTGGTGATACGATCTATTTTTGTGTGAATATTTTTAGGTAGGTTTTGTGTTTGCATGATGTGATTTGTTGTGGGTATTAAGGATGTTTTGATTAGCATGAATCTTCCGGCCGGAGTTAGGCATTTTGTCATCCATCCTTTAGCTTTTCGGGCTAATCTTTGTAAGAGGGGTGCGAAGGTTTGATTGAAAGCCCTTCCATGTTTGAACTGGACTCCTAGATATATTGGAGGTTTTGATATGGTTTGCATGTTGAAGAAATGTTGAAGATCATTTATCTTGATCGGGTCTAGGTTTGGATGATGGATGATAACTGATTTGGTGGTGTTAATTAATTGACCGTCAGAAGTACTGTAGGAGTGGAGGAGGTTTTTTAGGTGTTGATTACTCTGATGTGAGGCTTTGTATGTGATCAATAGATCATCCGCGTACATTAAGTGAAGAATTGGTGGTGCTTTTTTCGAAATGTTAAGGCCTTGAACTAATTTTTGGTTTTGTAGGTTTCCTAGATTTGTGGATAGGATTTCATCACATATAATGAAAATATATGAAGATAATGGGTCTCCTTGTCTGATACCTCTAGTGGGAGTGATGTAGCCATGTGGTGTACCATTGATATTGATTGAGTATGTAACTGTTGTAACACATAACATAATCTGATCTATAACGGCTGATGGAAATCCTAGTTTTGTAAAAGCGATCTTGATGAATCCCCAATCTAGGCTATCATAGGCTTTCTGAATATCTAGTTTAAGAGCTATTTTTGGATCTTTGGTGCGGTTAGAGGTTTTGATATGGTGGAAAAGCTCTCCAGCAATTGCTATGTTATCGTGAATTGATCTTTGTGGGACAAAGGCACTTTGGTAGGGGCTTATTAAAAATGGGAGAAGGGGTCTAATTCGGTTGACTAGAATTTTTGAAATGATTTTATAAGTGACGTTACAGAGTCCTATGGGTCTGAACTGTGATGGTTTTGATGGATGGTCGATTTTAGGTATTAGTGTTATGTTTGTGTAATTCATGAGTGGGTGGATATTTAGGTTATTGAAAAAAAAATTGGACCATTGCTATCAATTGTGGGTGTGTTGCTTCCCAGAAAACTTTAAAAAACTTACTTGTGTAGCCGTATGGACCTGGAGCGCTTTCAGAATTTATGGAGAAGAGGGCTTTTTAGATTTCTGATGCAGTTACTTCCTTTCTGAGTAGGTCTGATTGCCTTGGAGTTAACCTTGGTCTGATATTTGTAAAAAGATCTTCATTAATAACTGTTGGTGGGGCCGTGTATTGTTGAGTATAGTGGTCTATAATGAGTTGAACAACGTCTTCCTTCTTGCTAACCCAGTTGTTTTGTGGATCTTGTAGTTGATGTATATTATTGCAGGCTCTATGGATGGTGGCTTTAGTATGGAAAAAGTTGTGTTGAGATCTCCGGATTGTAACCATTGAATTCTAGATCTTTGTTGCCAGTATGTTGCATGACATTGTAATAGTTCCAAATGTTCCAGTCTTAGTTGCTTTTCCTTATTTAGCCAAAATTCTAGGTTTCCGCCCGATTGGGTAGCACATTGATGTTGAGCATGTTTTATATT
Source organism: Papaver bracteatum (assembly GCA_023529315.1). Classification (NCBI taxonomy): domain Eukaryota; kingdom Viridiplantae; phylum Streptophyta; class Magnoliopsida; order Ranunculales; family Papaveraceae; genus Papaver; species Papaver bracteatum. The sequence goes on along the minus strand of JAJJWX010004682.1, from coordinate 4,556 downwards.
GGCTGTCGATTTCTTTATCATAGTTGGTAGGTGGCCAAAGGTTTTCTTGTTCCATTCTATGAGGGTCTGTCCGGTTGTAATGAGTTTTAGTTGAAGATCAAGGGTAGGTTCAACATCTTGTTGTTGCTCCCATCTTTGATTAAACCACTTGTTTGAGTTGGGGATGAGAGAGCCACATGTGTTCGAATTTGTAGTTTTTAGCGCCATTCCAATCGATTGCTTTCTCTTGCATTAGTATTGGGGCGTGATCAGATGCTATTCTCGGAAGATGAGTAATTGCTTGCATGCGGATTCATGATTCACCAAAGTTGGGTTGCCATAGCTAAATCTAATCTTTCTTGAATGTTATTTTGCCCCATTTGGTTGTTTGTCCATGTATATGGGTCTCCTCGGAATCCTAAGTCTATAAAACCCATCTGATCCATCAAGGTGAGGAGCGGTTGAGATTGAGCATACGTAACTTGTCTTCCTCCTTTTTTCTCTGAATTATCTAAGATTTCATTAAAGTCCCCTAGCAAAAGCCATGGCATGGATGGATTGGTGTTGTTGAAGATTATTGGAAATTCTTGCCAAAATATTTTCCTTATATCCGGATGTGGTGGACCATAAATACCTGTGCAGAGCCAAGGTTGTTCAGGGGGTGTTGGTGTAACTTTTGTATGGATGTAGTTTTGTGAGTGAAGTAAAATTTGGATATGTAGGTTACCCTTCCACATTAAGCATAATCCGCCACGCCTTCCAATTTTTGGAACGGAGAAGTAATTATCGAATTGTAGGGATTGGGAAAGGTTTTTCATATGGTGATCATTAGCTAGAGTTTCGGAGAGAGATAAAATGTTAGGTTTGTGGAGAGAGACCAATCCTTTTAGGTGTTGAATGGAAGGTGGTGAGTTTATGCCCTGACAATTCCAAGCTAGAATAGTCATTGTGAAGATTATACGAAGTAGTTGTGTGGGCCAAGCTTTGGAAGGACGAGAGGGATGTGAAGAGGGTGAGAAGGATTTTGAAGTAGATTTTAAAAACTTGATAAAGGCCTTAAAGGAAAAGAAGTGAGGGGTTTTAGAGAAGGAAAGGGTTTGAAAAATAGGATTTGAATGGTGGTTAGATTGTACAAGACTTAAAAATGAAGTAGTAGAGGTTTGGATGATGTCGAGAAAAACAAAGGGGTAGAATTTGAAATTCGGAGTGTTTGCAAATGGGCTTTTAGAAAACAGTTGTTAGGTTCTGAGCAATAGTTAAGTCAAAAATATATAAACTAATGAAGAAATGATTTGGAACGTATAGGTGCCAAACCTGTGCCAGGAACGGGACCAAAGACAGATGAGAATCAGGTAAAGTATGTTGAAATTTGTAAATAGATGGATAAGGAACCAAAAAACATAAAACGGCGGAGCGAAATAAACTTAAAATGAAAATTTCACGGACCAAAAACTTATTCTAAGACTACCAATTAAAGATGTACGATTCTTTCTACTAATAAATTACCAAATCAATCAATCAATCAATTTTTTTTTTTTTTGGGAGAAGGTATTCGAACACGGACAGACCTCTTAAAATTCCACTCCTCAATAAGCTGACTAACACAAAGCTGATTAAGACAATAAATTCACTCCTAAAAAAATCACAAATCAATCCAATTTTAACCAACTACAAGGCTACAAATTACCGGCAGCCTAACACGAATTTGATAAACTTTCAAAAACAGCAAAACTAGGAAACCTAAGGGAGCAGTGATCGAGAACAGACCTTGACACCAAGAAAACACAAACATTCTCTTCCACACCAAGAAAACACAAACGTACACTAATTCGACCAATTGAATTACATCATCATCTTCTCCAAAGGAGAACCAGGAGGAACTACCTTTAATTAACTCTAAATCTGAAGAGAAATCCTAATTATTAAACATTTTCCTTTCATTGTAAGCTATTCCTAAAAGCTCCCAACACAGCAAATACTCAAGATAAAACAACAATTCCCTAACAGTCACTAATGCAATTAATCCTAACAGCCAGCATTAAGATTGAGTGGGAAAAACAGAGGCCAAAATAGCTTACCACGTCCATGCTATTATGTGAGATCTATCTATCTACCTCATCTTCTTCTTCTTCTTCTTTTCTTAATATGACAGTAGCGTCTAAAATTCAATTTCTTAGAAGATTTGAGTTCGTATCTTTGACCAAGGAAAGTTTTGGTTCGATTTGAGATGGAAGAAGTTGGTTATAGCAGAGAAGGGATGAATCAAATGATGAAAATGGATCTTTTCAGTCTTATAAGATGGGAGAAATGATAATTTGAAACTCTTGCAATGATTGATAAGATGCGTTGAATTCAAAGAAAAGAGGGGTTTTGATGTGGTTGTTGTTGGATTGGTGATGGAGTCCCAATTAGTAGTGTTGAGCTCATGAGAATAAATGGATGTTCATCTGCTTTGGGATTTTGGATGCTCCGAGTAGATTAGAATGAATGGACTAGCAATGAAGAGTTTTGTTAATCATGGTGTTTGTGGTTCAAGCAGGATAATGCAAGCGGTGGATGTCTTTTGATGGTAAAGATAGTCCAACGTTATGATCAATTTCATTCCAGTTCCCCAATCTGTGTACAGTACCTACGGACCAAGTATGTTGTTCGAGGAGGAAAAATAGGTAGCTAATCACGGAACTCCACATCTCTCTGTTGACCAGAGTTCCAGCTTTGCTGTTGTGTCAAAAATGTCTGAACCTGAGTTTTCAATCAGACGATGTGGAACTATTAATTCAATCGCGAATTCTCGAAAAATGCTTTAGAAAGAGGTAATTTCATTTCTTATTAAATCGTTTCATTTCTCATTTCGGGAAAAAAAAATCATCAAAATGTCTCTTAAATTATTGAATCGATTTGATATGAAACAACTTGATTGATTTGTTTTTGAGTTTGCATGGTGGAAATGTTTTGGATTTGAATCTTTTGTACAAAATTGTATTTAGAGATTTTTGAATTAATTTCAGGTTTAGTTAAAGTTTGTTGTTGTGTCTTGCTCTTTTTGAGTGCTTAGTATACATAGATTTAAAATATGAAATTCTCCTTCTCTGGATGTGTCTATCGAGTTTTTTCTTTAAGTCTTTTGGAGGTCTGATTTGAAATTGGTGTAAATAACATACAATATCGTCAGACTATCCATAAGAAAGGGTGTTTTGCTATTAGCTAATGCCTGACAAACTATCCATAAGAAAGTGTTCATGATGATGATGTTTAGTAATTGGTGTTGATTTTGATAATGTTTTAGGTGTTGTTGAATTTTATTATTGTTCTTTTGAATTGGTAACATTCCATTGCTAGTTTCATGTTCAATAGTAGCCATAAGCTTTATTCAAGTGTATTTTCTAATCATTTTGGCGAGTGAAGCGGCGTTGATTTTGGATCAACTATGGTTGTTGATCCAATGCAGTGGATAAACATACTTTGTTAATTCTGTTGAAATGGATAAACATCTATTGTTGATTCAGTGAGATTGGTTTTGAAATTTGGTCTTGGAGTTGTTGGTGTTTATGAAGCTGCATGTAATGAAATATGGTGGTTATATGGGTTGAAGCGTCATTGATATCGATCAACTATGGTTGTTGATCCATATATTTTTGGATCAACTATGGCTATTGATCCGTCTAAACTATGGGATAAACTCTTGTTGTTTATCCTTTGACCTCATGCTTTAAGGTTTAAATCATGTAAATTTATCCCAATGTTTGAACTTGTGGTGCAATGGTAGCATGCAGCTCCATGTCGGATGAGCGTGTTCGACTCGCCAAGTTACTCCATTTTACATGGATAGTATCATTATTGATCCAATTTTACATGGATCAACTTCCATTGTTGATCATTTAAATTGATCAACTTATTGTTGATCCTTTTTCTTGATAAACTAGATAAACTTCTCTGATGTTTTTGTGGTGGATACAGGCTGCGGCTAATGAAGTGGTAGCATTTTCATTGACATGGATAAACATCCATTGTTGATCAATTTGCAATGGATAAATTTCTACTCTTATTCCAAGCTGCAATGGATAAACATCCATTGTTTGATCCAATTGAAATGGATCAACTACTTTTTGTTAATACAAAAAAAAAATTGAACGATGATTGTGCTTAATGACAGGTTGATGGCCAGCGCGTCGGTGAAGTATACTTCTCAGTGAAGTGGCAAAGCTGATGGTGATAACGGCGTGATGGTGGCGGCAGCAATTTGTGAAGTGGTGGAAGGACAAATGGTGGTGTAATGAGTGGCGGTAAAAAGTGGTGGTGGAATAATGGTGGTGGTGCCGGAATTTGGACATGGTGGTTGATGATCATTGGTGGTGGTGGAGACAGTAGTTGAATGTTGGTGGTGGTGGTAGTGGTAGATGAGAAAATTTGTTGTATTTTGAAATAAAGAAAAATATTATATGAATGAGGTATTAAGTAATCTAATATTAAATGGATAAGGTTATAAAAAAAGGAGGGACATAATTATTTGTTACATATTATATATTTCCAGGAGTTAAGTAACAGCATATAATTAAGTATAACCAATACAACACAAT